>SPJY01020470.1:1533989-1561944 GCA_005191435.1 Raddia distichophylla
TTTACTATTCTCATGGCCGAAAAGCATCTCTCAACTGTAGCTGTGACGATAGAAAACACCAACACTAATTTCATAAGTTTATAAACCAACGGATAGCATATATATATGCTTCCTTGTCTCCACCATTTTCTAAGAAAAATGACCAATAGTCTGCATATCAGAAAATTTATCATCTGATCACACATCAGCAATGTAAAGGCAAAGATTATGGTTAAGATATCTCAATTCCAAATAACTAAAATCATCTAGATAGAGTTTAGCTAAGCTCATTAGATTCTCGATATTGAAATCATGAGATGAGCCTCTTGGACTTAAAGAACCAGACCAAACAAGCAAATTTGATGTTGTCTCATTGAAGCGACTATCAAGCTCTTGACATAACCAATCAAGAACCCCATTAAATCAATCCACTTCAAAATTATGCCTATTGGTAATCCATGTTCTTTGTCGTTGCTTCTTTGGATTAATGTAGGTTGCTTCCATTTCCAACTTGAAAATATCATGTTTGTCACAAAAGGCATAAACTTAGGACATATTCTCATCCTTCTCTTCTAAGATTGTATAAATGCAGCCTAGTTGATTTAACACATTTGATGTCATTCACAATCTCCTGGTCTTTTCTTTGCAATGCCAATGACAAAGTGTTTGTGCTTATCAAGATAGTCAACGTTAGATGCAAATAGAAGACAGAATCAAATGACTGAAAGTATACTAAAAGATCATATGATTGATCTCTATTTGTTCTATCTTTGTCTTCTTCTTCCACAAATTCTAACACTTTGATTACCGTGGGGAACATGTCAACCAAACTATTAAGAGTCTTATAGTGATAATTCCATCGAGTACCTCCGGGCCTTTGAAGACATTGCTCTTGATTCAACACTGTCCTAATTTGAAGTAGCCCACAACCTAAGGCCTTTTGTACTTGTTCATGATTGATATCTCTAATCATGTCTTTTCTCTTTGAAGATCCACCCACAACATTCAACAAGAGAGAGATCATGCTAAAGAAATTACTTATCCCTTTATGCTTTCTTACAACAGCCACAACAACTAATTGAAGCATGGTTATGGAGGCTATTAACACCACCTACATGCTCTTTTAGTCTGTTTTTCTTATACCAACTATTCCATCCATGTGTAACAAATGCATCATAACTAGCTTCCTTTTGTATTGCGGTCCCTAAACAAGAAATAACAAAAACAACAGACTCTATCCTTGGACTCACTATACTCAAGCCAATTTCCCAATTCATTGAACCATTCGGAATTGAATCTTCTATTTTTATCACCAAACTGTGTATATGGAAAATTATATGTGCGGTGTTGGCAAGGCCCATTATCCAAGTATTTCCTTCTTACCACATCTTTCTAGTTAGGATGATAATCATCTATTCTTTTCCTTTTGCCTAGATCAAATTGTATCTCCTCTTCCCAATTGAGATCGTCTGGATGTGAATTCCTAGCAGCAGCAATATCAGTGCTTTCTGGCGCTTTTCTTTTCAAATACCTTTCCAAGTCAGTACGTCACTACCTACCATGCACACGAAGACTATTTAATTAATATAAGCCATAATTAATTGAGTGTGTTGATACTCAGGTTGTAGTAATAAAAATCATCTAATCCTAAATCATGTAATGTATGGAGTCCACTAGTTGCAACAAAGAAATTAATAGTAATATACTAATATATAGTATGTGTGTATGGACTAGTATACACTATTAAGGATAATAAAGATGAAGGATTATCGATTAGATCAATGTTGATTGGAGATTAGATATTAAATTGCAAATGCACATACCTGCAACTTAATTAGATGACTAGAAGGTAACGTGACGCCGCGATCTCAAGCAGTTGCTTGTCGATGAGTGTTGTACCATAGGGTTGGGGGTACCCCATCTTTTGCACTGCCCAGAGCAATGGACTGAAATTAAGTAGATAACATGTATAGGAAGGCCCATGGCCCATCATGTAAATAACAAATGTACTAGAATGATCACCACGCATCTAGGGTTCGGGGGCAAGGAGGGAATTTCCCATTTGCCCTCACCCTATGTCGGTGGCCCGAGCCAGACAACGAATTTATGAAGGGCTACCCCGCGAAGCACTGTATTGTACTTCGCGAAGCAGCCCGGGGGAGACTGAGCAATCTCAGCGTAGCTAGCCTGTGAGAAATAAAACAGTCTTCCTTTATTACTGGGGGACCCCCTATTTATAGTAGGGGGACAGATTTCGTATAACTTCGTATAATGTATGCTATACGAAGTTATTACGTCCGAAGGAAACACACCTTTGGGATCCCTGATTGGACCTAATTATCCTTGCCTTTTTTACTAAAGTAAGGGTAACACTGAAATTACATAGGGGACGTGGCTGTTACAACAAACTATGATTCTCCTGCCACCTGAGGCGGTTTGTTACAGCCAGCTGTCGTATCCCCCTGACACATGATGTGATTCCTGGCCCCTGTAACAAACCGTACTTGTTGTCCCCTTGATCTCTGCAAAGGCCCTTGCTTCGTGGCTCTGGACTTAGGCTTCCCTGATCTTAGGTGGTGCTCTTGCTTCGCTCTACCTCCGAGTGGGTATCCACTAGACCTGATCAACGGCCGGGCCGGGCTTGGAAAAGCCCGGTCCCGCGGGACCAAGCCCGAGCCCGACGCTTCCGGCTTCGGTTTCGGGCCCGAAGCCCGAAAGCCCGGCTAGGGCACGGCTTGTCGCGCGTTTTCCTCGGGCCCGAGCCCGGCCCGGCCCGGCGACCGGGCTTCAGACCGAGGCCCGAGCCCGGCCCGATGCACCGGTCGGGCCGGGACTGGCTTTTTCGGGCCGGGCTCGCCGGGCCGGGCCGCCCATGAACAGGTCTAGTATCCACCCTTCGTCCCGCGATTGCCCCACCCGAAGGAGGCAAGACCCCCTTTGGGCGGCATACTCTTCCCCGGTCCGTCATTGCTTCGCTTAGGGGACGCGAGGCACTTCTTCGGATTCGTTTCTCCTTCGTCTTTGCGGGCTGGTTCGCTGATCCCACTGGTTCGTGGGGGATGGGTGTCCCCTACTACAACACCCTATATAAACAAGCCACCATGGCCCTTGTAAGGGGATCCCCCCATTCATTCATGAGAAGCTCTCCCCCCTTGAGCACTCCTCTCTCCTCCCTCATGGAGATTTGTAGCAGATGCCCCTATTGTGTGGACACAACGCCACACAATGAGGTTCCGTTGCAAGAAAATGGCGGCGCAAACGCAATCTCTGGAGAGCCGATGATGCACGACCAACAGTCAGCACTCAGCAGTCCAACAGTCGGTAGTCCGCAGCGGCACGCCCTGCGGAGTTAGCCGAGGAATACTAGAGTAGAGGATGGAGGATTCTAGGCATTGGTTCTGTGATATAAGCCAGACAGCCTGGAACAAACTGCTAGTGAGCTGCTACTTGCGCAAGGCCCATCCAATATCAGCGTGCATTCCAGTATTCAACAAAAAATGAGTGGGCTAGGTGCACAGGCTAGGGCCCAGGGCTGCAATAAGTTTGGGCTGGGGGTGGACACAAGGTATATAGAAACTAATCCTAACTAATAATTTTTTTTTGGGCCAGGGTTCCAGAGCACCCCTGGGCCTCTTGGGCTCCGCCCCTAAATCAATCACAGTTGTTATCTAAGAAATGGATGGATTGGATGGAGTGCAGTCCCTTAACTTGCATTTGTAGTTGTAATTGACCATGACCTGGTTCTGAACTAGCGGACCCGGTTCACCCTGTTGCACTCGGGTAGACCAGGCTAATGGGCTGCCCGGTTCGGAACGGTTCGATTTGGTTTTGTTCATTTTTGGCCCGATTATTATGAAAACTAGGCCAACCGGGCTAACGTGCCAAGGTCTAAGAACATGCACAGTTCAGTTTTGAACTGAGCGAACCACAATGGCCCTGCCCCGATTTTTTTATAAACATATGAAATCTCTAGAACAATGCGAGTAACTTGAAAAGGTCTAGAACAATGCAACGAACCAGACGTTGTCCTTCTTTCTGCAAGGCTGCAATGGGCGCACCTTTTCACACCATGTAGTGGGAAGTATTGCCACACTGTAGCAGGCAACAACCAGTAGGGTTGTAGGAGTGGACTAGGCGGTCGGGCGACTCCGGTGGGACCGCGGGAGCTAGGGGAGAATCAAGTGGGAGGCAATACGACAGGTCATAGGATTCGAGGTCTTTTTAGGCGTTGACTTGGCCATGCCCATAAGGAGCAGGAGTCGAGAGCGACGGGAGGATTTTTTATTTCGAAATGCTATAGTACTTTGTGCATATAGGGCCGAACTAGATCGTAACGGTTTGTATGGTAACAAACCAGACCGTTACTATACGAACCGAGCCGTGTCGGCTAAACGGGCCGAAGCCCATGCATGATTCACTTGCTAAAATCGGATCGATCTGGTTCATTTTTTTATGGAGAACTAGATCGGGTCGACCTATCAACAATGACGGACCGTCTGATTCGAGCTTGTTGATTCGGCCCATATGGCTACCTCTACACCCAACCCGTTTGGCCAACTTGCTGCAGCATCGTTTCTCCTATTTTTTTCTCGGCATCTTTTTTTAGGATTTTTTTTCGTGCATGCCATTATAAAGTTTCATTTTTTTGGTTTTGCCATTACAAAACGCACGTTGTTATTGATGCCATTTGTCGGCGTGTTTCAGCCGTCAGGTTTTCCGGAGATTAATCCAGCGTTTGATAGTGGGGGGTTTGCATAGTTAGATCGCCTCTCCTTTCCTCACCCGTGGATGAACTAGGCAACAAGACTCAAGGACACTCAGAGAATACCCAGGTTCAGGGCCTCAGAGTGGGTAACAACCCTAGTCCTGCTTGAGCTCTTGCTACTTGTGTATACTATCATTCAACTGAGGGGCCTTCCCTTTTACAGATGCACCCCCAGCCCTTATATACTCGTAGGTTGGCTTGGGTAAAGGGAAAGGGAAAATACATTTATTGGTTCGGTCACTGTAGCCATCATTCCTGTCGGTCTCTTAGTCTGCACAGCTGTTCTACTTGCTCGTCGGGCTGCCACGCGTCCTGGTCGCCCCGCGCCTAGGGCCTGACCGCCCACCTGCTCGCTGGACCGCCACACGTCCTGGTCATCACCTAGTAGTTGTACACCCTTCTGCTCAGATTGGATAATTTAGCTTCGTGCGCTTTCCTTCTTCCGCGGGTCCCACCTGACAACGGTGGAGAGGGCACCCTGGTGTCATACTGTTGACGGTCAATTTCGATAACAATTAATATGATTCCGACCGTCAACATTTGGTGAAATGAATGGAACCAGAACTAAAATTGTGCAAATTTACAGAGTTCCACAAGTTTTGGTAAGATTTTGCATGCAGGGACCCACTGAGCAAAACTAGACTCGAGCCAGGCAAAAGAGTGGGTCGGCCGACCCACCCTAGGCCAGTCGACCCAGCTCTCTCGTTCAGTCAGGCCAGGGTCGCACTAGGGCTTCTGCAAGGGATCCTAGAGCACATCCAAGCCGTTGGTTTCAGTTGGTTTGATCCAGAAAGAGGAGTGCTTCACAAGTTATGCATAGGATTCTAAAGGAACCCGATGCTACCGGTCTCCAACTGCCAAACCGACATAAGGAGAAGGTATACACCGCACAAGGAGCATCCTAACCAAATTGGAGGGTCGGGATCAACAAAGGCAGGCCGGCCGACCCACCCTAGGCCGGCCGACCCACCTCTTGATCCCTTTGGATTCCCCCTTCGGCAAGGGGCTTGTGACACCTGTCCCAAGTCGTGGCAACTCCCTATTGGTCATGGTGGCCTATAAAAGGAGGTGATCTGCTTCATTTGAAGATGAACAACAAAGAGCAACATAAGTGAGAGGAAGTAGAGATGTGCTACTCTCAAGTAGAGTAGGAGAGAGAAGAGAGTTAGTGTAGGGGAGGAGCCGGAGTGTCGGTAACCCTCACTAGAGTTCCGGAGGTGAACTCGAAAGCGGGTTCTGCTTCCGTCTTCTTTCGGTAACACTCAGTCTCGCCTTATTTAATTATCAAGTTTGTTCTATTTATTTTGTCTCTGTTGGTATTAGGCCCGTGCTATTCTTGAGTGCTAAGATCTTTGTGCTTAATTGTTCACTTAGAGATTAATATTAGAGGTAGTAGGGGTACGTATCGAAGTGACGTCCTTGGTACGTATTACTACTAGGTACAAGCGTGGTGTTTGGACTAGTTAGTAGCCGGTAAGCACCTGCTTCAACGGACGTGTGGTAGGTAATAGGTGGTGACAGCCCTATTACCCGGCTTAGACTTTGTGAAATCCGTTCCGTTAGTTGCAGACTAGTTGAGCTCTATCGAAACGATCATAACCATTCGGGATTCCAATTTAGGATAGCGTGTTGTAGGGAGTGTCCAAGCTCCGATTCAGAGTCGCAAATTAAACAAGAATAGAATTTGAACCTTTCTGACTGGTGTCCGAAGAGCCTCTTGATCCGAAATACATTTATCCCATTGTTGATTCCAAATCAACATATTCATATACATCCGGGTGAATAAGTATAGAAAATAGAAACTTCTCGTTCCTCGTGGGAAATCGATACCTTAAGAATACTCCAGGGTGAAAGCTACTGCGATATCCGTGCGCTTGTGGATTAAAACTCAAATAGGCATAAGAATCGCCAACACATACACACCGACATTATTATTTTTGCAACTATCTATCAAGAATGCTATTATCAGGGTTTTCAAGATTTTCCAGATTATACCTAAGATGAATACGCGAGAAATACAGGGAAGTACGCATCTGACAAGTGGACCCCACATGTCAACCCCTCATCTTCTCCATCTTCTTCTTCCTCCTCCTCCTTCCTCTCCTCGGTCTCTCCTCCTCTACCCACCAGCGCCGCTGCCGATCTCCTCTCTCTCTCTCTCGGTCTCTTTCCCCGTCGATTCCGTCACCGAGGTTGCCTCTTCCTCCTTGCACCGCGCCCTAGGCATAGTCGCCTTTGCACCGCCGCCGCTATGCCGTTCTCCCCGCTCCCCGTCGCTGCTGGGCCATTCCCCACTCTTCCGCAAGCCACCGTCTCCCTCCTCCCATCGGCTTCTCCGCGCGCCACCGCCGCGCCTCCCCACGCTCCACCTGTCGCCGCACCTTTCTCCCCGTGTGCTGTCGTGCGGCTCCCCGCGCCGCCGTTGCCTCTGCGCTACCGACCACAACCTTTCCTCCTCCTTCGCCGCCCATCTCACGGGCTAGCTCACCGGCGGCAAGCTTCCCAACAGCCACCTCCTCCTCCGGCGAGCTCGTCGTTGTGCACCGCCTCTACCTTCAAGCTCCGTCGACTCCTCCTCCTCCTCCTCCGGGCTTGCCACCGCCTAGCTCATCGCCGGCTACGAAGAAGAGAGAGAAGAGGGGTAGGAGGAAAGGAAGAAGAAGGTAGACGATGATATGTGGAACCCAACTGTCAGGTGTGTATTTCTCATGTATTCGGATCTCATATATAGTAGAAAATCCCGAAAAGCCTTGAGATTAATATTCCTGACAAATTGTTGCAAAAATAATGATATCAATAACAATGGGAAAATATTTGATGCAAAAGTTTTCTTAGTGCACAAATGCAGAAAACATATCTTGGCTCTTGGATCTCATCTCAGTGGTCTAGTTAAAACATAGGAACATACAAAACAATCATCATGATTTTGCACACAAGTGCATAAGTGGGAGAGAGAGTTCCACCTCAATGCATCTAGATTGTATAGGTTGGATCTAATGGACTATGATGAGTTTTTGTATTTGTGCACTGAGAAATCTTTTGCACCGATTATTTCCCCTAATAACAATATGCATTTTACAATAACAAAAACGAAAAAAAAACTTTAGAACGGTAAACACCAGAAAAATCCTATTCCACTCACCGTTCGACTGTCCCCGTCGTCCATCCACCAGTACACCTTCCCACCGTTTGCTCCAACATCACTCTACTCCACCGCCTTGGCGCCTCCACACTCCCGTCCCCGTCCCGCGCCGACACTCTCATCCTCCGACCTCCGCCATGGACCGCGCCGACCAATCCGTCTCCGACGAGGACGACGACCTCGAGACCCTCGTCCCCCAGAACCACACGAAGCCCCCGTCCCCCTTCGGCATCTCCGCCCTGCGCCCCACGCTCCCCTCCTCCGCCGCGTCCTTCGGCCGCGCCCTATGGTCCCGCCGCTACCTCCTCCTCTTCGCCGCCCTCCCCCTCCTCTTTTTCATCCTCTTCGTCTCCCTCGGTGGCGCGTCCTCGCTGCGCCTCCCCGCCTCCATCCGCCTCCCCTCCGCCGGCCCCGCCGCCGACCCCGCGGCCTCCCGCATGCGCGAGGCCGAGCTCCACGCCCTCTACCTGCTCAGGTCCCAGCGCTCGGGCCTCCTCAGCCTCTTCAACCGCACCGCTGCCTCTGCGTTCACCAACACCTCCACCCCCGTCTCGCTTTCTGATCTCCAGTCCGCGCTCCTGAGCCAGATCAAGATCAACCGCGAGATCCAGTCGGCGCTGCTCTCCGCGCACCGCTCCGGGGTGGGCAATGCGACGGAGGACAGTTTGGATCTCGATCTGCCGGTCGCCGAGTGCAGGAAGAGGGAATTGCCGTCCAACCGGCGGACGATCGACTGGAACCCCAAGAAAGATCGGTTCCTGTTCGCTATCTGCCTCTCTGGGCAAATGTCCAACCACTTGATTTGCTTGGAGAAGCACATGTTCTTCGCAGCACTTCTTGGCCGGATCTTGGTGGTGCCCAGCCAGAAGGTAGATTATCTATATGATCGGGTGCTCGATATCAACCATATTAACGATTGCATTGGGAGGAAGGCTGTAATTTCCTATGAGGAATTTGCTGATAAGAGGAAGAAAGTAAGCATTGATCAATTTATATGTTACATGGCATCGCCCCCATGTTTCCTAGATGAGGAACATATTAAGAAGTTGAAGGGATTGGGGATTTCATTGGGCAAGATTGAGGCGGCTTGGCCAGAGGATGCAAAGCTGAAGGAGCCTAAGAAGAGATATGTGGGGGATATTACTCCAAAGTTTACAACAGATGCTGAGGTGCTTGCCATCGGTGACATGTTCTATGCTGATGTCGAGGAAGAGTGGGTAATGCAGCCTGGAGGTCCATTGGCTCACAAATGCAAGACATTGATCCAGCCAAGCAGGCTCATAATGCTCACCGCACAGCGATTTGTACAGACTTTCTTGGGTGGAAACTACATTGCCTTGCATTTTCGGCGACACGGCTTTCTTAAGTTCTGGTAAGATATTTGTTCATTAGTAACCAGTCATCTCTGTCATGGTTATCAATACGTCGTATATACAACGTATATACGGTAATACGGCATCATGAAGCAATACGTCCAACTCGTATTGGGAATATGGCTTAATACGTCCGTATTGTCCGTTAGTACGCCCTTAATATGGCGTATTGCCCGTATTATCCCGTATTAGAGACGAATTGGACGTACTAGCCATTGGGCTCATAGTAGAAGTAGAGTACATGTTGGGCTCTTGGCCCGTATTTGCACAGCCGCACAGCCGGTGTGTGGGTATTGGGTATCGAACCCTAGAGCCGCACAACGCACAGGCCATCGACAGAGCATGGCGGCGCGGGTGCCTCCATTGATCTAGCGCCGCCGCCGCCAGCTCTCCTCCGCGCCGCCGCCGCCACTCTCCTCCTCTGCCGACGGCGCTCTCCTCGAGGTGCATCAAGCAATCTTCGAGGTCATAATTTTCCTAGGAAAGCACATGGTAGGCAGCAGCAACAGAACCAAATCCAACACTATGTACAGCGGTGTGCGACAAGAGTTGAGGAAGATGAGTCAAGAGAAGGGGAGGAGGCACATTCGGACTCATCTCACTCAAATCATGGAGATGAAGAAGATGAGGATGAGCTCATACTTGATGATCTCAATGTGGTAGATGGTGAAGACTCGAGCAACCATGGAGATGGTGATGAAGCCTTGGACGCCTCTATGTCTAACCATGATGATTTCAATGATGGCTATTGAGCGATGGGACATAGGGCTGGACTTTTGTTAGCACTTTGGCTTGGGGCCTATTATGTGGACCTATGTTATTTCCTTATTTGTGGACTTGCCACTCATGTGGACCTATGTTATTTACCTAATATTTCTAGACCTAGTCGTATTATTATGTGCTTAATACGTCGTATTACTGCTCATATTATCGTATATACTGTAACAAGGTGGCCCGTCGTATCGTACTCGTACTATGTATTGATAACCTTGATCTCTGTTAACATACATCTTTTAATTTAGCTGTGTTTGTTAGGCTCTAATAGTATCTTAGCTGGCTTGACCTTTTTTTTTTTCTCAGGATCTCTTGGGTTGCAATGTATTATCCTCTTAGTTACTTCATGATTTATGATGCTTTGGATGGTGTAATTTTCGAAAATATAACTTGTAACATAGTTTGTTCCCCTAATAACTCACCGTTGGACTTGGTCAGTTGGTCCTAGACTCTGACCATCTTACACAGTCTAGACTGAGAAATTAACCATATCTATTGTGTGATAGCATAAGCCTCGTTTAGCACTGTAAATTCTCTTTTAGAAGCAACTTAGTGATGCCATTTGACATCTATAATGCATTGAAAGTGTCCCTGCTACTCTTCTAGAACTTTGTTTTCTTGGAGAATTACATAATATTTCAGTTACTTTGTTGATATTAGACTTGGTGTTTAGTGTCTTGATACCCCAAGTTGATTACTAAGGATTTTGGTTCTTAACTAAAAAATTATGCTGTCATAAAAAATTATTTACCAGCTTAACTCTCTGATTAAAGGCTATTTCTAATAACAATGATGTTAGCTTTATTAATTTATAATAATATTTCAAGACCAAAGGTCACGAGCAGCCCTGGTTTGAATTGCAAATGAAATAATGTCACACTCAGCTAAAAATTTAACTTGATAGCTTCATTGCACTATTTTGAGCTGATTGCCACTTGGTTTCTTCAGTCTTCACAATTTGGAACCAAACCTGTTTATGTACCATAGATAATCATCAAACCAATACATCCATATGCACTTATGCTTGTTTTGTGGCATTGTGGCGAGTTGGTTTGGTAGAGGTCTAAGGATCACGGCTAGGCACTTGCCCTCATCTAGCTTTGAGGCTTGATAATGATCTTACAAAGGGTAGATGAAAATTGAAGACTTTGTTTATTTCTTGAATTATTCTCCAATATGATCTGGATGCCCTTTTATAAGAGGCTAACAATAGAGTTCTTGTCCCTAAGACCATATCTTTTATCTTGAATAAATACACAACTAATCGAACTATAACTCTTGCAATATTTTAAACCAAGTGTTGCAGCAAAATGACCAAAACGTTGCGGTAACCAACTGTTGCACCAAACCAGATGATGTTGCGGTATGTTAAAACAAAATGTTGTAGTATTTAGAACCAAATGTTGCACAAAAAATGTTACAATATTTTGAACCAAATGTTGCACCAAATTAGACACTGTTGTAGTCCATGAAAACCAAAAAATATTGCACCATGTAAAACAATGTTGCAGTGTGTTAAAACAAATGTTGCACACGAACAAACAAGATGTTTCATTACTCATATGACGATGTTTCAAGCCAGATTCGAGGATTCATCTTTTTCCCCAAATTCGATCATCTTCTGCAAATCTGATGAGGTCCTGATGCCAACGAGTGATCTCGCTTAAGCTCAGATAGGGAAGAGAGAGAGGGAGGGAGTGAGCTCCATTGGTGGCCGGCCTCAACTCCCAACAGCACCGCTAGCCAGAGGCCACAATGACGAAGGGCATGGACCAAAGCACCATCTGCTCTCGTGATGTGAAAAATAGGATGATAGTGTGTGAGAGATGGAGTTCGCTAGAAGCTAGATTCTAGAAAGTGCTGATACATGGTGGGTTATTACTTGGGGTGATGGGCGAGTATCACATGGGAACCTGGCTCATAGGCGCAGCCACACAGGTTCGGAGATGTTCAATAGATACGCAGGCATCGGATGTTCTATGGGGGCTTTTCCATTAACTTGGTTAGGACTTTGAGACGGCCCCAAAGAACAGTTGGTACTGCACGTGGCACTTCAGTTCCCGCAGTACTTTTGGTTTGTTGCACAAATACCATAGCAGTGTTAGAGCAGCACTTGGTTTTTGGTCCTTACCACCCAGCACCTTAACAGTGAGACAGCGACTCGACTCAGGAAGAGTTAAGAAACCTTTTTTAGTTAAAACTTAAGAATTTAGCTTCTGGTATTTTAACATGTTTTTGTTCAGAGTATATTCTATGAACATGAGCAAGTCTTGAATAAAAATTCTTGTTCTCAACAGTTTCTGATTGCTGCACTACAAATTTTCTCATATCATTTTTGGCCGACCTTATAGCTCATGAGTTCCCAAGGTCATTCATGAACTGACAGGATGTTGTTTAGCTAATTTTTTTTGGCTGATATGCTGAACTTCGAGCGCTTCACAAAGTGGCTTGGAGAGTCCAGCCTGTTTCATTTTGACCTGCTTTTTGGCTTTCAGACGCGCCTTCCAGATATTTTTTTTAAAAAAATTAAGGACAAAATATCAAAGTGTTTGCGTTTCCAAAACAGGAGATATGCAAATAAATTGTAGAGAACATGCAACATGCAGGCATCTTTAACTTATAATTTCATCATGTCTCAACTCTTTAGACAAGCCAAGGATGTGACAGAGTCCTTTTTGGCATTTGCTCTTTCGAGTTCAGTTGGACTAATCAGATGAAGTGCTTATGTGAATCGAATGAAGTTTTTTCTAGATGATATATGTAATATCTGTTATGTTATTTGCTGTTGCTTGTGATGAACACAGTTATCTGCTTTGAGTTCATGACTTCATGCTATAATCTGTCAGCTGTGTTTAAAGCACATACACTGCACAAAGTGTGGAATATTAGTATTTGGTACTTTGTGACTACAAAGAAATCTTGTGAATAATGTTGGGCAGAGCTTTGTTTGAACGTAAATTCTAGCACATACTCTAGAGAGTTACCGCTTGTAGTTCAAGTATATCTCTAGTCATGCTGCCCGTATGGTTAGAATTTAGGACCATAAGCTCATGATTTTTTTTGAGTGATGAGGGAACCTGATCAAAATCTGACAAGACGTTTATGGGGATCATATGCTTTCTGCATGACTATCATTTGTCTTATTACAATATTGCTATAAATTTGCGATTTTATTTTCATGTGAGGTGCTAATTGATGTTTTATTATCATCCTGCAGTAATGTGAAGAAAGAGAGCTGCTTCTTCCCTATACCTCAGGCAGCAGAGTGCATTCTGCGAATCGTCGAGAAAGCTAATGCCCCAGTGATATATCTATCAACTGATGCTGCTGGCAGCGAGACGAGTCTTTTGCAGTCCTTAGTAGTATTCAATGACAGACAAGTGCCACTTGTGAGAAGGCCGGAGCATCACAGTTCGGAGAAATGGGATGCTTTGTTATACAGAAATCACATGGGTGGAGATAATCAGGTATATATATGAGTTCTGCTCTCATTTATTTTGTGTTTCTCATATCGAGGGCGGCAGTTGTATTAAACAGCAATCCACTTTTTGCAGGTTGAGGCCATGCTCGACAAGACGATCTGTGCGCTGTCAAATGTCTTCATAGGATCATCAGGCTCTACCTTCACAGAGGACATTTTCCGGCTTCGGAGGGGCTGGGGTTCAGCCTCCCACTGTGACGAGTACCTTTGCCACGGCGAGCTGCCAAACTTCATAGCAGAACAAGACTGAGAAAGTAGGGTGTAACACCCTATAAAGATCAACAGCTGCCATTTTTTTTTCCATCACGTCCCGTGATATATCCTGTAAATTAGCGTATACATTAGTGTAAAAGAGCCCCCTTGTGTATCATTGCCCATCGGCGTCCTCCATTGATTTATTCGATGTTATTCTTACACGGTTAGGTAATAGAAAGAGGCCTTTGTGTTTGTGTGTAGCTCTGGTTGTGCAGTGTTTAACCATTGACCGCCTTTGGTTTGGCAAGCTACCTAGAATCCTTGCTTGTGTTTGGGGTGGCAAGCTAATTACTCGTCTGCTCGTCTTGATTTGGCTACTGCAGCTCGTTGGTGACGTGGATTGATCAGCACGCAGACATGCAAAGCGACTTGGATGAATCTGATACTCTTTTTTTTGTGTCTTTACGCCCATGGGCCATGGGAAGTTCGTCAAGCTGCGTCCAAATTTTCGAACAAGAGAGTAGGGTTGCAAAATGGATACGAATAATCCGAATTTTCTGACATCCGTATCTGAAAAATGAGCTATCTGTATTCGGATTATCCGTATCCGAATAGAATATGGATACTATCTGGATTTTTTTCCCCGGATACGGATACGGATATGGTTTCGTAAAAAGGATCGGATACGGATATGGATATGGATACTATCCGTATACGAATTACAATGGTGGTCATGGTGGAATGTGGAACGAATGTTGACTGTATTTCTAATTAAGTACTTATTGCTCGTTTTGTACCTGATGCTTGATATATATATACCCCCATGCTCTTAAGCATCAGTGACTTGAAACTAATGTAAGGTATAAGAGCATCCCTAATAGCCTCTCTATCTCATCTCCTAAAATACTATTCATATGGTGAGATAGGGTGGTTGTTGGGATGCTCTAAGGGATAGATGTTAGCTTGTTTTTTCGCTGATGTGTTGAAGTTGTAACATATTCATATCCGACCGAATTGAATAGATATTCGGTCCATATTCATATTCGTTATGCTATCCGATTCGTATTCGTATCCGAGAGGTATCCGAATCCGTATCCGAAAAAAATGGATACGAATATGGTAATGACGCTATCCGATCCGTTTGCACCCCTACAAGAGAGTGCAGACACATAGCTTCCCGCTGAATTTTTTAATATTTTATTTTTTTTCAAAATAAATCAATAGAATTTTTTTATTAAAATTAAATGAATAGACGCTTGTCGCCGTTTTATCAGACATGATATAAATACCGTCCATTCAACTGGTGAGATTTACAATTTTTGTCAAATGGTCAGATGGAATGAACTTTAAGGCAATTGGGGACTATGTTGGTGGGATTTAAATCCCACCAAACCAAATGACGTGATTTGTTCAAACAGACAAAGTGTCCAGAGTAAGCCGAGAAACGCTACAAGCGATGGCTCAAAGTATGCAAACACAACGAATCATTGATCCAAAAGCAAAAGAACGCCTCAGACCAATATTGAGGCAAGAACAATAAAAAAATTCAGATGACCTCAGAACGCGTCAAACTCTAGGAGAAAAGTTACCAAAAAACTTTCTATGTATAATGCATAGATGCATGGGGACCAAAAGAAGTTGTACCTGCACAGATACGGGTCTTATCTTCGTACAGTCTCTGAATACCTTGATATCTGTCTGACTATTTGGCGAAAAATTATAAATCTCACCAATTGAATGGGTGGGACTTATATCCCGCCAGTGGATGGCGATGGACACCTACCTATTTAATTTTAATAAAAGGAATGTTATTTATTTATTTTAAAAATAAAATATTAAATATTAAAAAAAACTCGCGTCCCGCTTGTAAAGCAAAATGGCAGGCCCAAGTATCAGCATTTCGTGGCCCGTGCGACGCTACGCTTGACCCTTCCGCGTTGCATTTGCATATCCAAGTCCCAAGTACCCTCCTCCATTAGACAAACCTCCCGCCGTATGGAACTCTCGACGAAAACCAACCCTTGTGGATTTGAAATTGCAGTATCAACTTAACGAAAAGTATACAACATTTATTATTATTCCCCAGTGATCCTAATTTCATGATTAAATCATTAAAGCCTTCATTTTTAACTTCGAAGGACACTCTATTGCAATACTAACGAGCAAGACTCCTAGCGTTTTTCATAAGGTATACAACATAGAAACATTGTCATCTCTTGAATCAAGAGAAGATAATCTGATTTCTTTTCCTTCTTCATCATAATGTAGCTCACCATAGTTTAGTTCAGCCAACAGGATAGACAACTTATACTACCATCTTTTATAGCCTATAGGTTACTAAACAACAAACTTACCAAAGATATTACTTTTAAAGATTAAAAAAAACTTATTCTAGCAGATAGTAGTTTTTATATTATCATTACCATAACATTAACTAATTAACACAATTAGGGATGCAAGTGGGCTGCTTCGCGGGTACTGAAGGATCGGGATGTCACCTAGAGGGGGTGAATAGGCGTTACAAATTTTCAACCTTTTAAAGCACAGTGGAAAATAATATTAGATGTTCTGATATCGATATCGGATAGTCCGATATGGATACCTGCACCAAAATCAAATGCACAACACGAGAAAGAGTAATAGCACACGACGGTGCTAGCCAACAACAAGTCACCACAAATCAAAGTAAATCAAGTTAGAGGGTAAGGGGGAAACCAAGAGTGAAGTGGAGACTCGAAGATTTGTTCCCGAAGGTCGAATTCTTAAGAGGATCCTATGTCTCCGTTGAGGTAGGCTCGGTCACACTTGAGCCCGGATCTCTTTCAACCCTTTCCCTCACCGAGGTCGCACCAAGACCCCTCGGTTTTACTCCTTGTTTCATTCCCTTCCGGAGGCGGAATCGCCCTTCACAAACTTGCACGGCTCACCACACAAAGCACCGGTGGCTCGTGGTTGACTTCTAACCGTCTAGGAGTCCTCAACCTCCAAGAGTAATAAATGCACATAAAGAACGAACTCGGAGATGAACTCAAATGCTCAAAGATCGATTTCTTCTCACTTAGTACTCACACCCTCTCCCAACTATTCTAACAAAGAGGATCACTTAGATTTAGAGTGAAGAGGGCAAGAAGCGTGCTCAAAAATGGTGTGGAAGGCAACCTTAGCCCGTGGGGAAGAGGGAGGCTCTAAATAGCCTCACACAGAAACTAGCCGTTTGAAACTGACAGATATCGGATAGTCCGATGTTAACATCGGAATGTTCCGATATTTTTGGATCTGAAGACAGAGAGGGAGAGGGGTCAATCGGACCAAACATCGGAACATTCCGATCCATATCGGAACATTCCGATCTAACATCAGATAGTTCTGATCCATATCGGAACATTCTGATCCAACATCGGATAGTTCGATACAGCACACAGCTATTTACGAAAACGAACGTAACTTTTGACTCCGAACTCCTAGTTCAGTGATCTTGGGCTCTATGGAAAGTTAAGAACAAGGGCTACACAACCCACAAGGTCTCACTGCCTAAGTCACAAAGGATAGGGGCAGAAACCACAAAGAAAGCCACGAAAGACCTAAAACTCTTACTTTCCGACACCACCAACACTCCTCTCCATCGATCTCTCTCAAAGATTGACCACTTGAGAACCTGACACATATCTAACCCATTAAACGTTGCATTCCTCTTAATAGTACGGCAATGCTTAGACCCAACTTGTAAATAAAGCCATACAAGCTTTTGGATAAACCACTTGTCGTCTTCTTTCTTCATTTTGAGGTTCAACGATGTTGTTAGTCCTGAGCACTTTTGATGTATTGTGCATGATGACCTTTACTAAATATTGATAATGTCCTCGTCTTGTCAACCTTGACTTGATTCACCTCATGAGACTCTCGTCCCATTCGACTTTGCCTCGATCGTCCTCCTCGACAATCATTACGTCAAATCGACCTTGACTTAGTTCTCAATTATTGGTGATATCGTCGTCTTGTTGACTTCGATTTAACCGTCATCCTTCAACGTCCCTTGGTCATCACACAAATCCATAGGACCTAATTCTTTTCAAATCACTCGTGAAATACATTAATTCAAAAACTCAATAAATATGGATCAATTTGATATTCGTGAGCGATTAAGTATCCAAGTGTTTCACATAGAAAAGCACAACATAAGTAAAAACACTTGGCACAAGAAATATCTCTACTAAGTGCATCATGATAAATATGTGTTTGATCTATATGTACTATAGAGATTATTTAATAATCACAATTTCACTTAATGATGCACATAGGAATATATTCATGACTTACACATGTGTAAATTCATATTTGAAATAAGAAAGAAGTTGCGAACCAATCTAGATTAAACTTCACTAAATTAAGTGCATGTGAGAATGTTTATGGAAAGCTTACATGCACAAAGCCATTTAAGTACGGTGAAGTTTATCTAGTGCACAAACTAAGTTGATCAATAATACATGGCATATAATAGATCTAATAGAGTAAACAACATGTTCATAGCGTATTTATGCTCAAATAAGTACGACAAGATATGACGAGCATAAATCTAATAATCCAACAATACGTGCTTACACAAAGTAGTAGCATACCTCAATTAGCAATCCTTTATTTGCATAAATGAGACTACGGAAGATAAACAATCAAGTGTATTAGTCTCATTGAAATGATTAGTATAAGACGTACCTTTTATAATGAATAGTTTGTCCACTTAACATATATGATTTTTTTCTAAATATGATGAGACTAAATCAATCTTGACAATAAACATATTAGTCTCATAGCAATAAGCATATTTAAGTATATCATTAAATAAGCATTAAACCAAGCATTGTCATTAAATGTGTTTGTCATTAATCACCAAAATTTCACAAGGTCACTTGCACTTACAGGTACCCGCAAACCTGCTTGCTTCACTAAAATATACTAAGCACTGTGAGCTTAGTATATTTTAATGAAGTAAACGGGTATGCAGGTACCCGCGAAGCAACCTACTTGCATCCCTAACCACAATTAACTAGACATCGACATTACAAATATCATAACTACAATAAAAGACTACTACCATGGATACAATTTCCTATCGTACATATCAAATTCTCAAATTTAGCCGTTCGACATGCCCAAAACAACAATGTAAGACTACAAGTGAATAATAGCTATGTTTTTCCTGGAGACTTAAACACAATATCAGGCTTCTATGGTGCAAACTATTCATTCTAGCGTATTTGATTATTTGCTCAAATGTTTCTCTTGGCACGTGCTGAAATGAGTTCCTAAAATGTGCAGGATAGTACACAGCTGATCACTGATGATGCAAATATACTTTTTATCATTTCAAATGAAATATGAACTTCTCTCGGTGGGGTCTCCATTTTTTTTCATTTTTCTAGCTTGCTAATAATTTTAGCTTATCTAATTATTTACATACTATCATACATATTTTAGCAACTTATTTCAGCACCGTAACAAGGTAAACATTTCAATGAATAATCAGAATCAATACATCTCGAGAACAACCCTTAAGGCCTTATTTGGCTATAAGAGAAATAATCCCTAAGGAAAATTAAACATTGTATAGATTTTATTCCAGCAATTGAAATCCAAGGGATTACCTCTCCACCACATGTCTACAGACGTGTGCCAGATCTAAAAATCCTAGGGGTAAATGCCTTATTTGGCTCTCTTCTATCTTTAACGTCAGATCAAGCATTGAGTCATCGATCAGCAGCTTTGTTGTGACCTCATAAGTCATCATCAAATCTTTCCTCAAAAAAAAAAAAGTCATCATCAAATCTAACGACAGAGCGGCAAACCATGTTAGAGTATATGGGCCTTGGGAGAGGCCCATCTCCTGTACTCTATATATATTCCACCCCTGATCAATACAATATGTCTATTACGCAAAACCTAATCTCCAATATGGTATCAAAGCCAGAGGTCTCGAGTTCGAGTCCTGGCCGGCGCAATTAAATAAGCATCCCACTCTATTCCACGTTTGAGGCCTGGGGGAGCCTCCACGTGTGAGGGAGTGTTGAAGTATAAGTGAAATGCCCTCCTTTCCCCATCAGTTTAAGCTTTTGGGTGAACTGGTTAGGGCATGCAGCTCAAGACAAGCATCACCCATCGAGGAGCCACTATGCCAATGTTCCATGGTGAGTGAATGCATGCAAGGAGATGAAGATTTACGAGGAAATTGATAACACACCACTACAAAAAAAACGGGGGGCGACTAGCCCACGGTATCCCGTCAGGAGCCCACCCCAACGGGATCCCTCCCCTCCCTTCGCCTCGCGCCCCTCCGCCTTGCTCCGCACACCCCGCCGCCTCCTTCTCCGCCCCGGCCCTCGCCGCTGGCCGCTCCGCCGCCCCAACCTCCCGCCGCCGCTCCGTCGCCGCCCACCCTAACCCGAGGGGGTGAGGGGCGGTCCCCCCTCCACCGCCGGCCCACGAAACCCTAGAAACGGACGGCTCAGATTAAATCGCGAGTTTTCGGATCACTTGTTTCCATTCCAAGGTCAGACCGAGCAATATTGATCAAGCTTCTGCTTAGTTACAAAAGGTTTGGTCTGAAGGGGGTGATCTGTGCGGGGTGGGTTTGGTTGCAATTTTATGGTCCATTTGGATACATAGGAACAAAAGTTATTTTGATGGGAAATTGCTAAGAAGCCCTTATGAAATTCATTCCTCGGTGTGTTCTATGTTGGCTTATTGGTCAGGTTTGCCGAAAAAGAAATGGAACGAGACTCTGCTTGTTGAAGTTAAGATTCTGTCGTAGACTGTGGGAGACCTCGTGAACCACGGCATCAATCAAGATGAGGTGCAGCGTTTGGAGGGCGGTCCACAGAGTGATATCTGAAGAAAAATCCGAAAGGAGTGATGCTTTCCGCTCTGGTTAATTTGACTTTGAGAAGTCCAGAACGATTTATTTTGAAAGTTACCTAATTTCTTTTTGGGTAGTGGTTGGTTTCTTTATCTTTTGGTGCTATCTTTTGTTAAAAACCTGCTTGTGTATCTGAACTACTGGATGTTTTCTTCTTTCCGTTACGTTGGTAATGGAAATTGGGGTTATACCCCTTATGCAAAAAAACATACTCTCTATCTTTATCTCTCTGCCTACGCCAAGGGAGGCCAGACTTCAAAGCAAATTGAAAGACAAATTAAGGTCGCGGCCAAACGTGAATCGTGCACGCAGAAGCTTGCCTAACGATTAGCTCTGACCAAGAGTTCTTTCTAGTGTTCGCCAATGGACAAAAATGCCGCAATTGCCAGAATGGCATGCAGTGATGCAGGTGTCACCGACTACTGCGCTAGGCGTTCGACGGTCAGAGACTCACAGCTCAGCTGAGGAATGACGATGCCGAACGCTGACGTTCGTTGCCTGCAGCCTCCGACCGCCGCCTCGATGGAGCACATATCCACGGAGCAATCAGCTGATCTGCAGCTCCTATACCGATGTACGTACGCCACGCCCAGTCGCTATTTCCTCCTCCCGTCAAAAATAGCCGCAGGAAAATGCCACACATGCGCGATAATAACAAGGACGAATACGTTTATCCAGGCGGTCGCGTCGCGACGGCGACGTAGGGCGGTGGCGCGAATCGTCGCTCCCCGCGAGAACTTGCAAGGAAGCATCGCCCTGGAGGTCGCCGTAAGCAGCCCCACGTACTCGCCGGCGAGCATGGTGTGTTGACTCGGCGGCGATGCAGCGACAGTCGAGCTGAGCTAGCTCACGTACGCGCGAGCGCGTGCGTAGGCGTAACGACGACCAGACCAGCAGCTGCCCGCCCAGCTACTAGCCTGCTAGTTAGCCGTACGCCGTCGCCGCCGTTGCCGTCGACGGCTGACTGAACTGGCCGGCCCAGCCGGCCACCTGGATGGCACCTGCAGGAGATATACATCAGCCTGACTCGTGTGTTACGTACGATCCAGCAGGGACGCTTTGCCTATGCTGATCTGTGCGACGCCTTGGAGGAGCAGGAGCAGGACAATTTAAGTGAGCTAGATCAATTTACTCATACTTTATTATGCTTAGTCCTCGTATATTTCAGCGTAGCGTAGCGTTTCGCGCCGAGCGGACGCCGGCGCAGGCGCCAGGCGGCGCCGCAGCGTAGCCCCACCGTGGCTCCCCCATGTGCGGCGCTTCGCCGTCTTCTTCCTCCGCTCCGGCCGAGCCCCCACCGACCGCACTGATTGGCCGCAGGGCCACCGCGCGCGCGCGCGCCCATCCCCCCTGCGCTGCGCCACCCCCAACACCGCGCACAAAATGCTGGATACCCATGCATCGGTGTTTGTTTTCGTACCAAGTTAAATATGTATGACACGACACATAGATATCGAGTTTTTAAATGGATTGGTCGCTGGTATTATATATGCACACAAAGATCTATTTTTGAGATCGTGCTCGCTAGACTATGACGCTGGAATTATCTAATTAGATTTGGAAAGTTGGTTTTTGAAAATTCGAAACCGATAATCGAAGTCATATTTGAGATTTTTTTATTTTTTGGCTACGAGATTTTTAAGCAACAAAGTAAAAAAAGTCTGAACGTTCGGAAGATAATCAAATAATTCAATAAAAAAATTGCATAGACAAACTTCGATTGTTTGTACTAAGTTCAATTCATAAAGAACGCACACAGAGATCTCAAATGGAGACGGAGTGATATAGTTTGATACTTTTGCAGTGATAACAAGATTTATTTGGTTCCTTCGATGATTCCATGTATGGTGTGTTTTCAATAAGATGAATTGATAAAAAATGGTACGACACATCACGGTGAGATATTCTTCTAAGTTACATTCAATATTTAACATCATGTGCCATCATATGTAGGTTCAATGTAATACATGCATCAAGAGGAAACCAAGAAAGCCATCACAGTAGACTACTAGTAGAGGGATCTGATCCGCGCTCTCTTCAAAAGGCAGAGAAACCAGGTCCACACACTACTGCGGATCGGGGCTTCACAAGCGGCCCGTTACAAGCGGCTCGCTTTAACCCGCTTGCGACCCGATCGCCACAAGCGGTTCGTGGCCAACGGGTGGGAGGGTGGCAGGAAAGGGCATATGCAAGCGGTTCGTGATACAAACCGCTTGCAAATAGATATGAAAAAGAGAAATTTAAATAGAAAACATAAACCTATACAACTACCATGCGCCTGCATATATGGCGCAGCATGCACGGGAGGGCAGGCGCCTGCGCGATTTGGCTAGGTGCAGGCGCCTGCCAAATAGCAAAGCCGATATTTATTTGGTTCCTTGGATGATTACATGTATGGTGTGTTTTCAATAAGATGAATTGATTAAAAAAAATGGTACGACACGTACATCACGGTGAGATATTCTTCTAAGTTGCATTCAATATTTAATATCATGTGCCATCATATGTAGGTTCAATGTAATACATGCATCAAGAGGAAACCAAGAAAGCCATCACAGTAGACTACTAGTAGAGGGATCTGATCCGCGCTCTCTTCAAAAGGCAGAGAATCCCGGTCCACATTTTTTTTAAAAAAAATCCGGATCCACTTAAACCCCAGAAAATGCACGCTAAACACAGAAGAAAAATCTCTTGTATTATGTCTACGTAGGAGACTAATGACGGTGCTAATCATATCCTTATCATGTGAATGACTGAATGGTGCCTGTTACACGCAGCTGACTACTAGGCGGTTCAGACGGACTGTGACACCGCCGATAAGCTGATTAGCTTATTATTACTACGTCGTGGGGCAACTGACGATACAATAAGTTTGGTATCTCACGCATGTTGTGTTTACACAAAGGAAGATACTCATTTACACAATAGTCTGGCTGATGGGTCACCAAAAAAAAGTAACGTGGATCGGGATCGGGTGTACGGCCAGGTGTGCGTAGTCAACGCTGCTCCTCTTCTTTAGAAAAGAATAACCGTGCTTACTTTTATTAAGAGGTTTTAGTACATATTTAATATCTTATTTTATCAAGCAAGACAGGCATAGACTGCCACAAAATTTACAATTTTTTAGCATGCAAAAAAACCGGAAAAGTCATTCGTCGAAAATTGCAATAAAAAACTTGCAAATTTTGTTTTTTGAGTTTTAAATTGGAGGGAAACCTAATTTTTAGTGAAATTCAACTGGCTCTATCTGGCAACTGCTCTCACACAATGGCAGCTTGGAGACCGACTTCAGTGTACTAAATAAGATCGGTTTACTTGAAATTTCAATTTAAACTTTTAAATTTAAATAGTATTCTTGTTGAAACTAAACTCGATAACGGGTTTTCATCGGTTTTGCAGACTTTGACTACCAAGTGTTCTTAGAACATCTCCAATGACGCCGAATCAGATGGCTACATTGAGTTCAACTCAATTTTGTCTTTTTGTTCATGTGATAGAGAAATTTCTCTCTTTTTTTCTTATGCTGAGGAGAGTAGAAGATAGATAGATACCAACTCTTCACTAAAAAATTAGTCTATAGTGGATTATAAGATGTGTACGTCCTATTACATATGGCTTCATATTAATTTTATAGACAATGTTGTTAGAGCCCATTACGATCATGTGTCATCTCATAGCCTAACAACGATCCGGCTCCATTGGCCTGGTCTCCTACATTCATTGGCTCAACTAAAGCTACAACCAAGGTCCTGACCTAACTCAACTCAAACGACTAGTTGGTGGGTGAGGGACACCTCCACCTTTTGAGTTGTGCTTCCCTATCACTAATATTTAATGTGGGACTAAACACAACAATCTCCCACACCACACATTGGGGCCTATCTAACAACCATATGATCTCTAGGAGATTGTCTGGGTTCAAACATGCAACTTGAATACCACTCGTGATATGGGACTAAACCCACCGATCTCCCCCATCACACATCGGGGCCCATCCAACAACCGTGTGTTCTGCGAGAGATGCTCCAGGTTCAAACCTAGAGCTTTAATACCACTTGTTAGAACTCGTTTCGATCATGTCATCTCATGGCCTAACAGCAATCTAGCTCCTCAAGACCAACAATTGGTCTTGGGCCCATGCCTTCTACACTCATTGGCTCAACTAGAGTCACAACCAAGGTCCTGACCTTATTCAACCCAAAAGATTGGTGGGTGAGGAGTGCCTCCAATTTTTAAATTATGTGTCCCGCATCACCAATTCCGATGTAGGATTAAGGGCATGTCCAATGAATTCTAACTTAGAATGTCCTGACTACTATAGTAGAGAGAGGAATGTAGATTAATAGTGAAAATGTGTGAATACTAACTGGGACATACTAAGTTAAGACACCATTAGTGATGGTCTAAACCAACAAACGATATAGATAACCCATTAAAGATGTTGTCTACATCATGTATATAGATGATATGAAACTTGTTTATAGCCAATGATTGATTCTATCATTAGAAATGCTCTTATCACTTCATAGTTTGAGCTTTTCTCAGCGTCTTACCCATCAAACGATCATCAAATGGTTGATTATTTATTGGTGCTCAGTGAACAATCTCTGGACGGTTTGCTGGTGAGCTCAATGTACATCTCTGTGAAGAAACGGGCAGAAACGTGCGGTCGAAATCCACATCAACAAGCAATATTATATTACAATATTATTAGTACCTCGCCTTGGGCGAACTTCAGCTGACTCATCTGTCGATTGATCGATCTCATGGTTTATTACTGGTGCTCAGTTGGCGTATCAACGGACTAAACAGGACGCGCCTTAAAAATCTCTGGTCCATCTGCTGATGAGTCCGATCAGGTCAGAAACTGGTGAACGAATTACCAAAACTTGGAACCGACAACGAACGGTCAGGTGAACGGAAGTACCATCATATCGCTCGTCAAAACACTCGCACGAAGAGTAGCGTCGATCCTCAAGTTTGCCTTTCTCGAACGAATGTTGCTCACTACTAAAGCGGTTAAATGGTTAGCCGCTAGCTTTCGTTGTTAGCCACGGTTTAAATTCAAATCGATTCTGCTCGTGTTTAGACTGTCAGGACTTGAGCTCAGCTCAGGTCAGCTGGAATAAATGCCAAGCTGAAGGTAAAACTTGAGTTGTGCTTGATGGGAGCCTAGTTAGGCTTTGACCCTTTTTGATTCGCGGTCATGTTTAATTTTGTTCGGTTGATTGAAATTTGTTGATTTTATACAGATACCATTTTGTAATAATTTTTTCATCTCAAAGATTTTAAAAATAGTTTTTAACAATTTCTAGGTCCTGTTATTTTGAACTGATCTAAATAGCTGAACAACTAAAATGACTAAATTTAAAAAGTTTCTCGAGGTAGTCTCGAGATTCGAACCCATTTCGTGTGACTTGGTTTCTAAAGTGTTATGACCAGCCTTCAAAACAATGAAAAAACGAAATAAAAAAAACTCAAACCATATGTTTTTTCTAAACATAGATAAGTCGTTAAGTTGTTAGGCTGAAAAGACCAAAATATTAGGCCATGTTCTTTTGAGCTGATCTGAACGGCTGAAATGAGTGAACTTCGAGAGCTTCTCGAGGTATTCTCGAGATTCGGATATATTTTATTTGACTTGTTTTTTAAAGCGTTAGGACCCATCTTGAAAACAACGAAAAAATGAACTCAAAAAACTCAAAGCATATGTGTTTTCAAAACGTATATAAGTCGTTAAGTTGTTAAACCGTTAAACTGAAAAGAATTGAGCCTTAGTCTTCCTATACCTTGGTTTAAACACCTTTAAATTTTGCATTCCATAAAATTACATTTAACTAAACCACGAACAAAGAGAGAGTTTCAGCTTATATAGCTATAGTTGGCCAAACGGGCGGCACGGCTCGGCACGGCCCGAGCCCGCTAGGGCACGGCACGATTAACACGGGCCAGGCACGGCACGTGTAAGTAATCGTGCCATGCCGTGCCGGCCCATGGGCCGAGGTCTCGACCCAGGCACGGCACGACTAAGTATTAATCGTGTCGTGCCGGCCCGTCAACCCGGCTAGACCGTAGGGCCGTGCCGGCCCGTTAGCCCGATATCAAAAACACCCATTCTAGATGCAGAAAAAGTCACAAACTCAAATTCGATCCCAGAATTCCCATTTGACATACAAAACTTGACTGAAAACTCAAATTCATATCTGTTATGAACTTATGATCCCAGAAAATCTCAAAACAACTCAACAATGTTAAGAACTCAGATGATTAGACCTCAGAGCCTCAGAACTTCACAGGCTGCCTCATTAAAAACCTTCTAGGTAAAACTCACACCTCGTGACGAAAAACCCTAGAAGGAAAAAAGAGTACAGCCGCCAAGCTCAGTTCATAAGTTCAGCAGTTCACCACACTACCACATGTCCATAGTTAACTACTTAAGTTACAGACCAGATCACCAGATCATGCAAGTATAAGTATATAACTATTACACAGTGACAGAGGCTGTTGGATCCTCTTCATCAAGGTATAAGTTCAGAAAAGTCTCCTCCAGTTCTTGGTTCTCGACGTTGTGTTGTGCACGGGCATCACCTTGCTCCCAGTCCTTCAAACAGCACAGCATCTCTACCATGTCAGTGGCCAGACGACGTCGCCTATCCTCGATGATCCTGCTAGTAAGACTAAAAGTAGACTCCGAAAAGATGGTTGAAATAGAAACAGTCATAACATCTTTAGCCAACATAGAAAGAACAGGATATGAGAGCTTGTGTTCATGCCACCAAGCCAAGATGTTGAAATCATCATCATATAATATGACCATGTCACTGTCCATATAAGAAACCAACTCAGAATCAGAACTAGGCACTGCAAACCCAGAAGCAGAAGCAGAAGCACGACCAGTAACAGAAGCAGAAGCACCAGCATACCCAGTGCTACAAACAGAAACAGGAACAAGTGCTGAAGCAGAAGCATCAGCAACACTATAAATTTTTCCCCAGTTCATTTTCTTCTTACCAGAAGCTGCCGGTTGTGATTGTCTCTGCAACCGAACTGAACCAAACTTACCCTCATATTGAGCAAAAGTGTTAGCCAATTCTGCTTTCACCTCAGTGAGGTAAGCAGAGTAATCAGTACCAGTGAGTTGAGACAGAAGCTGCAGCAAATTGCTAAAACCACGCATCTTAGCTCTAGGATCCAGAATAAATGCAAATGCATAAAGCATAGAAATGTTTCTCCAATATTTCAGGAACTTATCCTTCATAGGAACGACAGAACTTCTTAACAAAGAATCATTTTCATAAGAGCTCAGATGACTAGCAATCTCAAGAATGTGGTGCAAGAT
>SPJY01020470.1:1565223-1634046 GCA_005191435.1 Raddia distichophylla
TGACTAAGTGCAACAAAAGTAAAATTGGCAAGAGCCGATTCACCCCCCCCTCTCGGCCTAGGATCCTTACAAGTGGTATCAGAGTTCGGGTCTCTAGTTGCTTAACCGCATAGAGATGGCTGACGGGGGTAGTGTAGCTGCCAATAGGATTCCTCTGTTTAGTGGCACTAATTTTAGCTTTTGGAAGTTGCGCATGAAAGTGTTTCTCCAGGCCATGGGAATGGATGTTTGGAGGGTCGTAGAGTCTCCTCATGGTGTCACACTCACTAACAACATACCTGCCACACCCGCACAAAACAAACTCTTAGAGACCGATGCTAAGGCTATGAACGCTTTGTTTTGTGGTTTGAGCATGGATGTTTTCGATAGGGTTAGCAATCTCACTAGTGCACACGACATATGGATCACACTTATTGAGATTCACGAGGGCACTTCTGCTGTTAAGGAGGGTAGACTAGTAGTTGTCAAGGAGCGTTATGATCAGTTCAGAATGCTTCCAAATGAGAATGTCAATGCTATGTTTACTCGGCTTAACCTCATCCTTAACGAGCTTAAGGGGCTCGGTCACACTGTTGCAAATGATGAAGTGTGCAGGAAGATGCTGCGGATCCTCCCCAAGAAGGATTATCGAGACATCATTACCTATCTCACCAACAGCGGTGATGTGGAGAAGCTGGCACCTACAGCTCTGCTCAGCAAGATCACCGCACATGAGATGATGCTCCTCAATGATCCCGAGGTTTCCCCTGCTCCAGCGAAGAATCAAGTGATCGCCCTCAAGGCCAGTGGATCCAATCAGAGTGGCCTCAAGTCAAGTCAAGCTGAGGATGGTGGAGAGATGTCATGGAGCGAGCTCGAGGAGGGCTTCCAACACTTCGGTCTGTTCATGAAGCAAGCTGGCCAGTTCATGAACAAGAATGGCTATGGAGGCAGGAAGAGGATGAGCAGAAACTCACATGCATCATACCGATGCTATGAGTGTCAGGAGAAGGGACATATTGCTTCGATGTGTCCCCAGAAGGGCAACACCATGTACAAGGACAAAGGAAGGGAGAAGGGTGATGGTGAGAAGCCGAGACAGAAGGACTACAAGAAGAATCCCCAGAAGTCAGGATTCAAGGGTCGCTCCTCACAAGGCAAGAGGCTAGCCTTTGTGGGGGAATGGGTGACTGATGACAGCTCCAGCGACACGACAGCTTCAAGTGATGACGAGGAGTCAAGTGGCCAAGGATTGGCCGGCATGGCAATCACTCAGGCTGTGCCACCACCGCCAGCCTTCCCTCCAAGATGTCTCACGGTCGTCACTAAGCCTCAAGAGAGGTTCTCCGATGATGACGAGTCTGCTTCCTCTACTTCCACTACACCAGAGGCGACATCGACTCCGACCGACATCGCCAAGTGCTTGATGGTCAAGCCATCTAGAAATGAGGTTTGTGACTCTGACTCCGAACCTGAAGATGAGGCGGAAGTTGATGAGGGCATCACCCCTACCGATGCGTCCACTCTACCACCATCTACTGTACAAGGACCAATAACGAGGGCACGTGCGCGACAACTAAACCACCAGGTGGGCTCGTTCCTTACCACACAAGAGAATACCCATAAGAGCGAGTTACTACCTAATAATGTTGTGCTTGTGCTTAGGAATTATGGTGTTGATCAGCGAGGATGGAACTCTACGCCAAGACAAGTTGGAAACCAAGTCTACCACGAGTTCGAGTCCGGTTCGGCCACGGCGGAGCAGTCTGTCTTCAAACGGACGTAGCAGATGCATATCAACTCCGTTTGGGACGTTCAAATACATTACGGAGAAGCCCACGACGAGACCTTTCCAACGGATCCAGTCGCACGTCCAAATTCCTTCTGAGTTGATCACAATCGTCGAAACAAGAGGCGACCAGATTCTGTTGGGCTGCCCGGTGCTGCGTCACCTTGATTTTGGGCTTCGGCCCGTGTATCTCGCGCAAGGAGGGGTCGCCCCAAACCCTAGCCGCCGCCCCTCCTGCCTATTAAGACTTGTAGCCGTCATTGTTAGAGTCGGGTTTTGCTTAGATAATTTCTGCCATCGCAGTATCGCCGATCATCGGTTTGTGGAACCCCAAATTCGTGATCTTAATACAAATTCGCAATTTCAGATTGCTTCTTCTTCGTTCTTGCTTGTGTTCTCGATTCGCTCGCAGGAACTAGCCTTCGTGGTGAGGTCGACCGTGCGCTTGCGTGGTTGATAACGAACGGAGACGGTGGTGTAGCGATTGCAGGCCTAGATCGATGCTGATCAAGGTCGGATCGTCAACGTCGAGTTCTCCACCAAATCGACTTATCCTTACCTGTCGGAAGATCGGGACCCCGTTCCCCATCAGTAAGAGACATGTGTGAATATATAGCCTAACTAGTCTAGTTGCACATGATCAACCCAAGATAGTTGACGGGGCCTCAAATTTGCTTACCTTTGAAACCCGTCCTGTGGAACAGCACTAGTCCCTGGACCAGTATACTAGTGCATTGCATCACTTAGCTGGATCATTACATATAATAACATACAAGCTTTATTACAGCAAAAGAGTATAATCACTTGTCTTGATACCAACTTACATTCCAACTTGAAACCGTTATATTACATCAAAAGTTTGTTTCTATGGCAAAAGCTACGCCTTGATGTTGGTGGCAATCCTATGCTAAGTATGCTTCACTTGGACTGTAGGAGAGCTTAAGATTGGTCTTAATCCGCGAAGGCCGGATCGCCTTCCTCGTGACAAGCATAGTCACCATCGTCGGGATCCTCGTAAACTAAAAGAGTGAGTGGGTGCGAGGGTAAGTGCGCAATCAAATCACATTTGCAAGTTAACACCGTCCTTAATGCATAATAGTGATTAAGGCTTTATAGTGGAGTTCATGGTTATTTTATTTGCAGAAATGTCAGTTTTTGAAATAACATATATATAAAAGCCTATACCTAGCCATTTTCGAAAGGACATCTCCAAAAAGATGTTGAGGAAAGAGTATATTAGTATTCACAATTTCATAACCCTTGCCACACAGGCGTCACTCTTATGCCACAAAGGCACACGTCCCATCTTCTTTCTCCCACCATCTTTTCCGGGTCGGCAATTTCCCGTTGCGAACCCTATCTTTTCCGAGTAGTGTGAACTAGGGACTCAACACACCGCGTTGATTGCCGTTCAACGGAAGCATCGGTCCCGACAGATCACCCCGGTAGACAAGGTCAGATTTCTACACAAGAAACGGCATGAAACACCTTCCCCTCAGGATCAGTTACGGGCTACACAAGCCCAGGCTACGAGCCCTTTTTGGATACACAATCCCCAATCCTGCACTCCGCGCGATGGCCACGCGTTGTGGTGTGAGAGACCATAAGCTTACACAAAGGGTATGGCCGACGGAAGACTCCGCTGTGCCCAAGACTTGAGCACCCTCCCAGACGAGCCCTTACTCCATCTGGATTCCACCTTCTCATTATCATTACCTCCCTCAGAGGTATTTATCACATAGATAATTTCTCTGGGACCACCCTGCCCAACTCCCTTCTCTTCCATCAATTCCATCCCCAATTCCCGTTATCTCATCTCTCGGAACCATACTCACACATCACACATCAACACATGCAACACAAATCTCATCATGATCAAGGTGTGTATGTATCATGTTCACCGGTGAGTTTTGGCTCACCAGTGCGGGATTGGATACCCGATTAAAGCAGTAGACCTAAGCATTTCTAAGCAAATTTTACCCCAAGACTAGAAAGTCTAAATATTTTATATTTTTAGGTGGACAGCCAATCAAACATGATAACAAGAAATCATGTAATCAAACCTATATTTATCAAGGACAGGCCATGATATTATCATGATTAACGAACAGGCATTATCAAATCATAGCAAGCATGCAATTTATATATTTAAAACAATATATCTTTGAAAAACTGGGTAAAGGTACGAGCTATAGTGTTAACTCGCCTTGAGGATCAGATGAAAGTACTTGGCTAGCTTCCGGATACTCTTCCTCTAGAACAGGGTCCTCTGTTAAGAGTAGTAGTCATGAATTATTAAATATTCTAAATAGATTGTGAATGCAGATATAGCGTTGGATGTTGATCGCAAACGGAAAGACTCAGCTAATGGTCTGAGGTCGATAAGGGCTAAATTACTAAAGTACCCCTAGGTATATTTTTATTCGAAAAGGGTGAAATTGTCTATATTTATGTTTTCTTTAATATATTGAGAGCCTCTTCTATGGACCAAATCCTAATTTCATAATTTTCCCAGGGTGTGGAGTTCTTATATTATTTTATAGAATTTTCTGGGAATTTTCTAAAGTATTCTGCTATTTTTAATAATTAGAAATGCATTTCTAGGATTTTCTAAGCAATTAATTCTCTGGAAAATATCTGGAACAGTAGTGGGCCGAGCCCAGCATTGTGCGAATCGCACGGGCAGCAAGGCCCGCATGGCAGCACTGCACGCCGGACCGAGTTGGCCCATCCTGGCCATCAGCCCAATCCGCGCGTGGGCGCGCGCGGCGGCGACGTCGAAGGCGCCTTGCGACCGTGCGCCTCCACTTACCCTGACGCGCGGGACCAGAGGGCCTACGGGCAGTGACACAGCGGGGCAGTCGGAGGGAGAGACAGAGACAGAGACAAAGGGGAGACTGACGCATGGGACCCAGCGGTCAGTGGCTCATTCAACAGCGACACAGGAGTTGGTGACGCCAGGATGACATCACCGTGACGTCGTCGTCTTCAACCTCATGACGGCACGCGAACCGAGCGGCACATCCGCGGCTCGCCGGCTCTACAGGGCATCGCGTCGGTTGTAGATGCTACCTACGGGTTCCTCATACCCTCCCGCGTCTACTGGAGGTCTCGGCATGGTCAATGGTGCCCAATCATGGCGGCAGCATCGACGGCGGCGGCGGAGCGACTCGGCCAAGCATGGCGACGGCACTAGCATAAGCTATTGGCCAAATTGATGATCGTGGAAGCTTCAGGGGAACACGAGAAAGCTTACCGTGGCCCTAGCGAAGACGGAGTGGCTCTGGAGCGGCTTGGCGACGGGCTACCCCGAACCGGTTCCGAACAGGGCAACAGCGGCGAGATGGCTCCGGCGACGATCTGGTCAAATTGACCGAGGGGAAATGGCCGTGAGAGGATGAGGATGCTACAGCCGAAAGGAATCGGAAAACCACCTACCAAGGACCGAGAAATCGACGAGGATCTTGGCTTCGCGAACGTGATGAAGTGATTTGTACGGCTCGGTTGTGGCTCAAACGAAGGAAACCGAGGGACATTGCTCGGTTTAGGGTTTTTATAGGAGCTCGGGGGCGGCGGACTCGGTCCCAGCAACGCCAGCTCACAGAGGCTTAAGCGGTGGCGTCCACTTGTAGGTACCAACTTGCTCCTACACAGCTCGGCAGCAGGGCCCCCTCGGTGAGGTGGAGCACCGAGGTGAAGCGGTGCTGACCGACGGGCAGTGGATAGGAGAGAGCACAGTGAGCTGAGAGAGACGGTGAGCTGAGAGAGAGAAGAACTGGGCCAAGATTTGGCCCAAGTTTGGCCCAAGTGAAGCCCACCCGAAAGCTTTGATGTTTTTCACCAATTTCAATTAGAGTTTTTGAATTCTAGTGATTTTTGATAATTGGGCTTTAAATTCTAAATCCTAGCTTAAATGGATTTTCAAATTGGGGCAAATTTTCGGGTGTTACAATAGTAAAGCAACACAAAGAAACATAGAGCTATAGATACCCTATCCCATCTCTTAGATAGCAATTTGAGCAATGGATTTAGAATTTAAGCACAAATTGAGCAATAATGCAATTTAACACATGTAGTGGCTCTCTTAATCAACCAGCAACTTTAAGGCATAAGTGTAAATAGTATAACAAGCAAAGCACTATGGAAGTGATCAAGAAAGCACCGAGTCAACTTCAACTGATTTGCAATGAATGGTTAAGTCCTCGACCAACTCAAGCCGCATTCTTCCTATTTAGTATGTTGGGCTCATTTCTTAGTTTGCAAAAGTGTCCCTCATCTAAGGGTTTGGTGAAAATATCAGCAAGCTGGTCCTCCGTCCACACATGCTCAAGCACAATGTCGCCCTTCATCAAGTGATCCCGAAGGAAATAATGATGGACGTCAATGTGCTTGGTGCGTCAGTGTTGGACCGGATTGTTGGCTAGTTTCACCGCACTCTCATTGTCACAAAGCAGAGGCACATTTTAAAATTTTAGCCCATAGTCAAAGAGTGACTGTGTCAGGTACAGAAGTTATGCACAACTACTCCCTGCCGCTATGTCCTCAGCCTTAGCGGTAGATAGCGCCACGGAGTTCTATTTCTTGGATGATCATGACACAAGATGCATGCCTAAGAAATGATAGGCCCCTGAAGTGCTTTTGTGATCAATTTTGCATCCGGTGTAGTCAGAATCTGAGTACCGCAGAAGCTCAAATCGTGCACCCTTAGGGAACCAAAGCCCTATACTAGTGGTGAATTTGAGATATCTGAAAATGCGTTTCACAGTACTTAAATACATTTCTTTAGGGGAAGCTTGAAATCTAGCACACATGCACACACTAAACATGATATCGGGCCTAAATGCAGTCAAATATAGCAATGCACCAATCATGGAACGTTACAGTTTGGGATCCACAGGGTTACCTTCTGTGTCGAGGTCGAGGTGCCCATTAGTCGCCATGGGAGTCTTGATCGGCTTACAATCAGTCATGCCGAATTTCTTGAGAATGTCTAGAATGTACTTGTCCTGCGAGATAAATGTTTCGGTCTTGAGCTACTTGATTTGAAACCCAACAGAGAAGCTGAGCTCGCCCATCATTGACATTTCGAACTCTTTGGCCATTATCTCGCTGAACTCCTTCACAAAGCCTCATTGGAACTCCCAAAGATGATATCATTCACGTACACTTGGCAGATGAATAGATCCCCATCAACAATCTTGGTGAACAGGTTATAGTCGACCCTTTCAACCTTGAAGCCCTTCTGAACAAGGAAGTCTCTCAATCTTTCATACCAAGCTTGGGGTGCCTGCTTGAGACCGTACAGTGCCTTGGACAACTTGTACACATGATCAGGATGCTGTGGGTCTTCAAACCTTGGAGGTTGCTCAACATAGACTACTTCTCCAATGTAGCCGTTCAGGAATGCACTCTTAACGTCCATCTGCTTTAGGATGATGGTATGACATGTTGCAAAAGCCACAAGAGTCTGAAAGCATCCAAACGAGCCACATGAGCATATGTATCTTCACAGTCAACACCCTAAATCTGTGTGAAGCCTTGAGCCACCAATCGTGCCTTGTTGCGCTCCACAGTACCAAATTCATCTTGCTTGTTCTTGAAGACCCATTTGGTGCCTATGACATTGTGATCGCTTGGCCGTTCAACAAGTGTCTAGACTTTGTTATGCTCATAGTTTTTCAGCTCTTCATGCATGGCACTGATCTAATTTGGTTCACTCAAAGCTTCTTGCACTCTCCTTGGATCAATCTCTGACACAAAGGCCATGTGCTCACAAATGTTTACAGCTCTGGATCTGGTCTGAAACCCCTCTGGATGGATCTCCGATCACTTGCTCGACTGGGTGGTCTCGTGCTATGGTGTGATGAGACTTTGTCAACTGAGGTGGTGCTGCCGCAGGCTCAACTGTCTCACCATTTGTCTCAGGAGGTGATACATCACTGGTGCTGGCTGACTGAGGTGAAGCTCCCCCTGAATCTGCAGCTGGCTCAGGTGTAGGAGGTGGTGACATAGGCTCATCCTCCCTTGGAACCTCCACTAGCCTCACAACACCAGCAGGCATCTCCTCCACTGCCCTAGCAAGAGGCTCACCACTGACATCCTCCAGATTCTCATGCTCGCGCTGACTCCCATTGGACTCATCGAACTTCACATCATAGGTCTCCACAATTATGTCGGTAATCTCATTGTACACTCTGAAGGAAGATCCCTTTTTGCTGAGTAGCCCAACCACCAATGTCCATGCCATCTCAATCACTATCCTGACCCAAACATCTGCCATTGTTGTGGTCATCAGAACTGACCTTGCCGGGGAAGTAGCCTCCTTCCCCCAATAAGGTGAACATTCGAGGATTCGCCTGTCATGTGCTGTGAACAGCCACTGTCGTTGACCCAATGGCGCCTCCACTCCGATGGTTCACCTGTCACTAAGAGAGTCATTTCTGTGACTCGGAAACCCAAACAATGGGTCCCCGAGGGTTAGCCTTTGAACCAACAGCAACAGAATCAACAAGAGATTTAAGAACCCAAACTTGTGTCTTGTGTTCATTTTCAGAGTTTGGCCCAATGAATGTAGCACACACCCTACCACGACTGTTCTGCCTAAGCATGTAGTTCCCATCCATCTCTACATGCACCTTTGGAAGCTTAGCGTTCGGTTTGGGTTGATTATTGGGAGTGTTTTGGTTTTGGTTCATAGGAGGAAATGGCCTAGAAGAGTTGTTGTACCTAGGTGCACCATACATAGTGTTGTTGTTTCTAGGACCATATCCAGTGTAGTGCCTAGGTGGACCATTCCAAGTGTTTTGTTAATAGGAAGGTTTCCAATTGATGAAGCTAGAAACTTGCCAAGGGATAGGATAGGCAGGAGGACCATTCCAGTTGTTTTGGCACCTAGGAGCATATTGCCAAGCATCGTTGTTTCTAGGTTGCCAAGTGGAATTATTGTGTCTAGGTGGTCCTTGCCAATTGTTGTGCCATTGTGCTGCCTAGAGTTCATGTTGCTGGTGTGCAAGTTTTGATTTTGCCTAGAGTTATTAGCAGGAGTGTTCTTCTTGGGAGGAGCCTAAGGAGGGTTTTACCCTTTGAAAGATGCTTGAGAGCCACCATTTTTCTTCCCCTTTGATTTCTTAGGGTTGAAACCAAAACCACCGCTTTGAGTGGGTTTTCTTTGGCTCCCAAGTATCTTGTTCAGGGTAATACTCCCCTCGAGACACCTACCAAGACCCTTATCAAATTTCTCAAGTTTAAACTTCAACTCGACATTTTCAATTGCTAACTCCCTAGCAGCTATTGCAAACTTACAGTTATCAGGAGTACACATGAGTAATGCTAGATGAACCACTGGAGTTAGAACCAACAACATTAGCAGTAATTATAGCACAATCAGTGGAGAAGTCTACACTAGCAGGAGTCATAGCATTCTCAGGAGCAACAGGCACAATAGCATCAGAAGCAACAGGAATAGCACATGCAGGATGAACAGTTAAAGCACAAGCATCAACAACACCATTACTAGAGCAATTCATGTCATTAAGAGCATGAGCAATAGACAAGGCAGCAATAGCAACATTCTCAGTTTTGGCAACAAGCAATTCATTTTTTCCCTAAGCTCATGAATTGTAGCTAGAACACCTTCTTCAGAATTATTCATGGCCCTAACCTCTTCTTTTAGCACATTGAACTTCTCAGTCATTTCATTACTAGAACTTAGCAGGAGATAATATTCAGTTTGAAGGGATTCATGCCTAGAAATTATAGTAGTAAGAGACTCTTGAAGTCTAATGCATCTCAACCTCTCTTCTTGCACAACATCAACCATCTCATTAAAGTTAGCAACTATTTGTTCACGGTCATAGTCAGAGTCAGAGCTAGAACTGGATACCTCACTGTCAGGAGATGCCATCAGACATGTTGGTGGAGAGGCAGGAGTTGTGGAAGCCCTTGATGTAGTGGAAGTAGAGTAAGTAGAGCCATCGTCAGAGTACCACTCTCGTACTTGAGGCTCAGGAGCTAGAGGATCTGGAATAGCCATGAAGCAACTTGGAGGGAAGGCTGAAGGTGGTGGAACCGACTGTGCAATCGCCATGGTGGCAAGGCCTTGACCCCTTGATTCCTCTTCCTCATTGCCGGAGGGAGGAGAGTCACTTGAGCTGTCATCGGTCACCCATTCTCCAACAAATGCCAGTTTCTTGTCTTTCTTGGAGGTGCCATTGAACTCAGTCTTCTGAAAGTTCTTCCTCCTGTCCTTTTCCTTGTGCTTCGGCTTCTCCTTGCGCTTGGGTTTCTCATCATCATCACTTTCCTCTACCTTCTCCTTGTACTTGATCTTTCCCTTCTGAGGACACACAGATGCTATATGACCCTTCTCATTGCATCCATAGCATCGTTGTGATGCATATGGGTTTTTGCTTGATCTTCTTTTGTCCAAGCCAAATTGCTTCCCGACCAGTGCCACAAACTCATCCAAGACCCCATTGTCATCCTGACTTGTTCCACCTTGATGCTTGGGTGAGGTGGGCTTGGATCCACTAGTCTTGAGAACAATCACTTGATTCTTTGCAGGAGCAGAAGATGCCACTGGATCAATGATGAGCATTTCGTGGGCTGTGAGCTTGCTGAGAAGAGCGATGGGAGAGAGTGTCTCCAGTTCTCCACTGTTAGAGACATAGGTGATGATGTCCCTGTAAGCTTCCCTCGAAAGGACCTTGATCATTTTCCTGCACACATCAACATCTGACAAGGTGACTAGTTGTACCTACACAAGTCTAGTGGCGTGAGCGAATAGGCGCAAGGCACGTGCTACTCTTGTGCACATGGAAGCGACTACTAGGTGACTCAAAGGTCACACACACGAGCGAGTATGGAATTCTATATTCAGTCTCTTGGGTATGAGGCTTGGAAAGCTGTCGAGTCTCCTCTAGGCTTCAAAATTAATAAAACCAATGGTCCCATTCCCGAGAAAATCAAGAAACTAGAGGTAGATGCAAAAGCGATCAATGCCATATTATCAGGGTTGAGTATGGAGGTCTTCGACCGCGTTAGCAATTTAGAGTCAGCTAATGCCATTTGGACCACACTCGTAGAGATTCATGAGGGTACCTCAACTGTTAAGGAAAAAAGCTAGTGGTAGTGAAGGAAAGATTTGATCAGTTTAAGATGCTTCCCACTGAATCTGCCAATGACATGTTTACTAGGCTTAACCCCATTGTTAATGAGCTCAAAGGGCTCGGCTGTGCTTTGTCAGATGCTGATGTGTGTAGGAAGATGATTAGAGTGCTGCCAATGATGGAGTACCGAGACATCATCACGTACCTGTCGAACAGTGGAGATCTGGCGAAGCTAACTCCCACAACACTTTTGGGGAAGCTCTCAGCACATGAGATGCTCATCAACGAGCCACAAGACTCAACGAAGAACAAGGTGATTGCTCTCAAGGCAAGCAACTCCTGGGCTACTTCAATCAAGGATGAACTGGATGCGGAGCACATGGCACTGTTGGTGAGGCGAATTAGCAAGGATAGAAGGAATTGGAACTCGGCTGATCGTCAAGGAAATAAGAACTCATTTGCATCACTCCGATGCTATGAGTGCCAATAGAAGGGTCACATCACATCGATGTGCCCGAACAAAGGGAAATGCAAGTACAAGGAGAAGGAAAGGGAGAACACTGAGAAGGAGAAGCCCAAGCGCAAGGAGAAGGGTAGACATCTCTACAAGTCCGGATTCAAGAGCTATACCAAGACCGGCAAGAAGCAGGCTTTCGTCGGTGAATGGGTGACCGATGATAGCTCTAGTGAGTCTACCGCCTCAGCTGATGAAGAGGATGAGTCGAATGCTCAAGAACTTGCAAGCTTGGCCATTTGCTCAGAGTGTACCACCTCCTCCAGCCTTTACAACAAGATGCTTAGTAGCTCAAGTCGATGATGATGATGGTTGGATCTCTGACATTGAAGCTCCTACTGTTCTGGAGGTTCCTCCAAGATGCTTCATGGCTGCTCCAACTGATGAGATATCCGACTCAGACTGACATTCCTGATATTGATAAAGAGGAGTTAATGCAAATCATTATTCAATTGAATGATGGTAATAATGCTTTGATTGCTGAGCGTAATGATCTAGTTGCTAAGTGTGATGGCATAGACATTGATAATGACATCTTGCAAGGCTCTAATCGTCACTTGTCTGAAAAGTACAAAGAACTTGAAGTAGAGCGTGATGCCATGCAAATGTCGCTAGATGATCTCCTTGCTAGATTTCATGAACTTAGAGCAGAAAATGAGTCACTCCTAGGTAAGAACAATGATTCACCTGTTGCTTTGCCTGTCACTGTGCTTGTTGCTTTACCTCCAGCTTAATTAACTGATAATATTGTGAATGATGCTCTTGCCATTGTTGTTGCTCCTACTAGAACTGATATGGCTACATGTTGTGATGATTTGACTGTGATTGCTTCTAGTTCTAGTGGTTCCTCTAGTAATGCTTGCATATGTGATCCTGATAATTGCAAAGGTGCATTAGTTGCTAGGGAACTAGCTATTGAGAATGCTGAACTTAAGGCTAAGTTAGCTAAATTTGAAAAAGGGCTAGGAAAGTGCTTTGAGGAGAGTCTTGCCCTGGATAAGATGCTCAAGGATCAAAGGAGCACCTCTGACAAGGGTGGCTTGGGCTTCACTCCTGAAAAGAAGTCCAAGAGGAGAAAAAGGAACTCACTTTCAGAGATAGGAGCAAGAGCAAAGTGACTGGCTCTGGCAGGGTAGCTATAACTTCTGAACTCACTCTCGATAATGTTCTATTGGTTAGGACTTTGAACTATAACCTGCTCTCTGTCACCCAAATATATGATTTGGGGTTCCATTGTCTTTTCTCACCTGAGGGCATGTCTGTTTTGGACAAAGATGAAAACTTGATCTTCAAAGGTTTAGATTCCAAAACTTGTACTTGGTGAACTTTCATTCGACTGCCTCGTTTATCTCGTCGTGTCTAATTGCTAAAGTCTCTCATGGTTGGCTTTGGCACAGACGACTTGGGCACGTTGGCATGTCAAATTTGAGAAAACTTTTCAAAAATGAATTGGTTCTTGGGTAAAAGATGTGAAATTTGAAAAGGATTAACTGTGTAGTGCTTGTCAAGTTGACAAACAAGTAGCAAATCCACATCCCGCCAAGAGTGTCATGTCCACCACTCGTTGAGCTTTTGCACATAGATTTGTTTGGGCCACCAACTTATGTCAGTATTGGGGGAACTTGTATTGTCTTGTGATTGTGGATGATTTCTCTCGATACACATGGGTCTTATTTTTGCATGATAAAACCCCAGTTGGAAATATTTTCAAAAAGTTTGTAAAAAAGGCTCAAAATGAGTTTGATGTGTCCATCAAAGGGTGAGGAGCGACAATGGGACAGAGTTCACTAACACTAACATTGAAAGCTTTTGTGATGAGCTTTTGTTTCTTAGTGGCAGGTTTCACATACTTAGTTTCTACCACTTCTCATAATTCATGGCACTGAGATTATAAAAAAGATTGCATGCGCACTTTCCAATAAGGATAATTATCTCCATTAAAAACAGGGGGCTTAGTTATGGAGAAAAAAATTAGACTGCGCCATAGCTCCTAATCGTTAGATTAAACCTAAAGCACCTTGCTCTGATACTAATTATAGAATTGTAGGCGCTAAATACCCCTAATTAACGGAAGCAATCGACGAAAGTAGATAACGATTTAAACACTCATGCAAGATTAGAGAAACATTACTAGAGACGCACACGTTTGATAACGCAGTTCGACACCTACCTACGTCTGTGGGGCAATGATTCTGGGCGCTCCTCCCAACCAAATCAACAATTTTCTTTTACAAAGAAGTACAGATCTGCTCTGGTCTGAGCTACCTTGCTCTACAACAGCTCCTGGCTACGCTTCACCCAACGTATTGCCCTGCTACAGCTTCTGCAAACCTAACACAACCCCTCGCCTATCTGCCTCTCTTCTAATCTACTCTAATCACCTCTGGAATTTTTCTAATTTTCGTAGCCGTCATTAACATGTGAAAACCCTAATCCCGAGCCTCCTCGTCCCTTTTTATAGTGAAAAATAACTCGAATCCATCTCGGGCCGGAAAAATCCGTCTCGAATCCGTCTTGGGCTCAACTCCAACTCAACTTGGGCCGCCTCCTGCGTTGCGCGCTCCCGTCTGGGCCTGCTGGCTGCGCCCTGCTTGCCATGGCCCACGCACTGCTACTTCCTGCTCTCACACACGCAGCCATGCACATGCACACCACGCACACACAGCCACACACACCCACATGCATGCCCAGCACACAGCACATGCACCATGCACGTTTCTTTTTTCTTTTCCCCTTCTTCTTCCTACAAAATCAAAACATATATTAACCAAAACTCACCAAAAATCATTAGTCCAATGTTAGTCCAATAAATCATAAATCATCCCCAAATATTCATCCAAAATTATCGTTTTCCTTTCAAAGATATTCCAAAAATCCCAAAAATTCTCACAAAAATATTTCAGTAAATTAAAAAAACACCTCATCACACAATATTCAAAATATTCACTCCACTCAACAAGTATGCACGTAGACACGGTACGCAGCGAATTAGGTCGCCTGCCACTCCAGTACTAAGTAAAGATCGCTCTCTAAAGCTACAAGCCTTCGATCCAACAAGGGAGCAAGGAGAGTGGCGGCGTGGACGGGCATCTCTCTGGCGCTTGCCGGCTACATGAGCAAGCTGCGGATGATCGCCGCCTGCGCGCCGCTCATGTCAGACGCCGCCAGTAGCTCCGACAGCCTCTCGCTGAGGTCGTCGACTTCCTGGTGCAAGCTCCTGATGTAGTTGCATGTCTCCTGCAGCACCCGAGAAGATGGCACCTGCATTCAAGAGAGATGGGGATCGATTATGTCAGCTCAGGCTCGCTGTAAGCTAATTCATGCAGTTTGATGAGCACAATTGTTTTCTAACCTAGAAGATGGCACCTGGATTGAAGAGAAATGGGGATTATGTCAACTCAGGCTCGCTGTAAGCTAACTGATGCAGTTTGATGAGCATAATTGTTTTCTATTAATACGAGTATAGTTGTTGAAGCGTGAGCAAAACATGAATATCCGATGGATTATATATGATTTAAGTTCATAGGATCACCAACTCTTGCAGTGGAGGGCTGGAGGGCATTGTAAGTTGGACTGATAAGATAATCTTGGCCTCAAGTTGGTAGGTGTAACGACTAACAAAGCAATCCGTAGATATTATATTTACGATCTAAACCACAATGTACTGTACGTAGGCTAAGCTCAACTTTGAACGCTAAAAACTAGGGCTATTTTACGGTACATTAAACAAGGTAGTATATACTCGTAGTACATACTTGTAGTATACTACAAATATATTGTGGTAGTATATACTATCAGGTGTAGTATATTAGATCTAAGCCGTTAGATCGTGACGAATGAATGGCCCACGTTAGTTTAATGTACCGTAAAAGAGCCCAAAAACTATAACTACAGCGTAGGGCTGGCCATGATCTTTTGTTTTGAACTAAAGGCCAATGATCTTTTTTTTGAACTAAAGGCCAATTAATGATCTTTAAAAACTTGAATTTCTGCACCAACCATTTGCTGCGTAAACCGATGTTAGCAAACATTACTACGTACTCTATCATTGCTCCGAAGGCGAGCCTCGGGGAGGAGGTCCTGCAGCTTGGAGACGAGGTCACTGATTTGCTCGTCGGTGATCCTCGACGAGCCGGATTGCCTTGACCGTGACCTCCGGCTCGACATCTCTCTGCCAATGTGGGCGTTTGTAATTGACGGGCTAAGGGTATTGATATGTAGAGATGAGAATTGAGTGTTTGCAAGAGAGAGGGGAGACAAAGGTGTTGAGGGTTTATGCTTGGGGTGACACAAGTTTGGGAGAGGCGGCAGACTAGTTTGAGACTGGGATAAGCTACAAGAGCGGTGTTTAGGAAGGGAGGGAAGGCAAGTGCATGGGAGAAAGAAATGGATGGCTAAGACGGTGTTAAATAGAGCTAGAGAACACACAAAGCAGGCAAAGAGAAAGTGAGCTTCTCATGCAGTCATCTTACGCAGTGCACAACCCAGCCTTCGACTCTGACCTATAGGGACAAGACTACACCATGGCCCGAATGACAGTCACAAGAAGAATATATAAATGCAAGCGAAAAATAAAGATGAGGCCATACTGAGGAGCCTGTGCTGTGCGACTCGTGCATTTGCCCCTGCAAGTGGGAGAGGACTCTAATCAACAGGAGATGAAATGCTGGTGAGAGAGACGACCTGGAGGCCAGTATGTCACAAGGAACCACGCATGCCACGTTACTTGGCCTACCAAACTATGTGTGTTTATTGTTTTTGCCCCCCCCCCCCCATTTGGTGTTTTAATATAGTTATACATGAGAAAAGAACAGTGGATCTACAGTTAACGGTAGATGGCTTTGTATGCAACTGTCTTTGTGCATGTCGAGGATTCGGTACACACCCATGCATGCAGCATACATCTCTTGTCTTCCTCATGACCTAAACAGTAAGCAGGAATGGGAAAGCTCATGGCCCTAATGGACATCAACGTGCATTTGCCTCCTGAAAATGGATCGATACAGTCTAATGGGTATGCCAGCTTAGCGTTAATTCATGTGCATATATTTTCAGCCCTAATTAAAATGAGGGAAATTAGCACCACTGAACTTCATTCCATGCTCGATGCTGAAATCATCAGTGGGTGAACACTAAACAAGTTATAAGGCAATTTCACAGTTGATAAGCTTTAGAGTGCAGAATACCTCGCAGTATAGAGTATGCCAGATTCAGCAGTGTCATGACGCCGACTGGCCTCACGTCTGATTATTTGCACCCACAGCCCATGTCTTGCAGATCCTGGTAATCAATACAGGTATGGGTCACATTGTTGAGTGTTATGTAGTCCCTCACTATCAGGATGCATTAAGACCGACACTAGGGTCGATGAATCTGATCCTTGCACTGTTTCATGTACAAAAAAGAAGCTAAACAAAAGAAGAAGCTGATAATAAGAAAACTTGTGGAAAAAAATTATGTATGAACCCTTTGCCATTTAGTACTCTTAACTTGAGCCATTGTTGTTGTGGGTCATACTGACCTGATACAAAATACAGTTACCGAGCTTTTTTGGATTATGAGAATGATCGGCAAGCTAATTGCATGTTAAGTGATGAAAAATATGAAAAGAAGGTTCAATATCTTTTTTATGGGGTATATGGTAATATATAGTTCATGCCTCAAAACTTGGTGAGAGGAGGACATTCTTCAATCCGGGTCCCAGAAGGGTGTTCTCTCGATCATTTTGGGGACCACCATCTGTCACCTCTGGATCGAGCGCAACAACCGCATCTTCCGCTCAGAGGAGAAAACCCGTCTACTCTTTCTGCAGCACCTGTCTGACGAACTACATCTCTGTGAGGCGGTAGGAACCAGTCTGTTTTGGAGTAATTTAGCTCTTGTTTTTGCTTCCCCGGGGGTAGGGGCTAATCCCCCCACCTTGTAATTCTTTTTCTTTTGATCAATCAATGGCAGTTCTCCTGCCCTTTGTTCATAAAAAAATTGACCGTAATACTTTTTTTCCCCCTGAAATTTGGAATTTGTAGTAGTGCATTAGGCTTAACCAATTAGTAGAGCATAAATGCAGAATCATATATACCTTTCATCAGCTATTCCCAGATAAGCTCTCATGGATTATACAGGCAACTGAATATGTCTTGAAATGGGTTTTACTTTATTACTGGATCTTATCTTATTTACCGAAACACCTATTCGTTCACCAGGCACAACAATTATTTGTAAGCAAAAAGAGCAAGATGCATGGGACTATAACACCAAATCATTGTGGAATTTGACCAGTCAATGCAACTTGTACAGAAGCTATAGTGCAACTACCAGTTATATTACAGACTAATTATTCATAAGCCACTACGACATGAATTAGCCTTTCGTAGCCTCCAGAAGCTTAACAGTACTATAATGTGAACATGCATGGCAATATAAATTCAAAGTAATCATGTGCGTCTGTGTACTTGTGTTCTGATACCAAGACCTCTAGAACACCTTAAGGTAATTGCATCTTGAAAGTCCCAACTATTTGCAAGCTAGTGGCTAATTAATTCGATGTGCAACCTAGTAAAACACCATAGAAGAACATACATATATAATTTCCAGGTAAATTATGCTAATCATTAGCCCACAAAAGAGTTAAGTACAAACCACAATGCAATGGTCTCATAGAATGTGCATCAATAAATTGGTAGAGAAATAACAATTGAATTATGATTATGCATGGCATTTAAGTGCTTGAAGGAGATCTAGAATACTGGTGGAAAATTCAATAATAAAACAAGAGGAATTTTGTATTATAAACCATCTGACTTTTCATTGCTCGTACTACAAAGGAGTTTGGAATTAGGTTCTCAATAAATTTCCTCAAACGCCTAGATGGACAGACAACATGAGCTTCTGCGACTAGTGGATCACGACCTCTTCCCAGAAAGTCGGTAAAACAGCCAAAAGGATCCTAAATGGTCTAATATTCTACACCATTTGGAATATTTGTAAGGAGATGAACATACACATTTTTAAGAAAAAGAATTTTTCTTCTAAAACACTGGTTGATAGAATCTTAGAGGTGAGGGGTGGATCATGGGGCTCCTTGCTGCTCCAATATAATTTTTTTTTTGTTTTCTTATCCGTGGCTAGGTCCTTGTATAGTGTAAAGTTCTCTTCTTATTAATGAAATGCCAGAACATCTGCCCTGTTTGTTAAACAAACAAGAGGAATTTTGTATTATAAGATAATTTGCTACTGACGATCAAATGGCATAGGACATACACAAAAAGTTAACTAATGAAGATCTGATTAGCCAAATAGCGATCTGATTAGCCAGCCAATCACAGCAATACATGCAATAAAAATTCCTTTTGTCTCGAGCATATTCAATTCACAAGATCCACTGCCGCTAGTACAATAATCCTGGATCGTTAGGTGGTATTGCATGTTTATAAAACCATCTCATTGACATTTCCATAGAGTAAACTAGCCCTATCATTAATCCGAGAAAAATTACCATCATATGACTTTTATAGAATATCATCTCAGCGTAAGCTAGCTACTCTGCAAATCACAACGTAACTAGTAAGTACGATGTAAACACAGTATAAGGCATCAAATCGCCGATCAAAACCGGCTAGTGGGTGACGATCTAAGCGTATCCTCATGGCAGCATGTCTCACGGAGCACATGTATCTCAATCCAATTAGTAGAAAACGCCGTACAGGTTGTCACGTGGACATAGTTTTGTTTATGCATAATCACTCCTCCCTCACACAAGCTCATACACACAGGCAAGATCAACCTCTTGTTTGAGTCCAAGAAAGAGAATCAAGACTACTGACAATCTACTAAACAATAGGCCAAGTAGGCCTGCCTGCTATTGGAATCACATGCATTATCTTAAACATTGCTCTGAGTTAACAGGGCCCTCACATGCTTGACCTATTTTAGTCTGTCACCCTGTCCGTGCGTAAAATTTGAAAAGGTTTATGTGAATCATGTGGTCCAAGTAAATCTGTGACACGGAACAAGAAGGCACAATTATGAATCCTCATGGCCTGATTTGAGAAGATCCTCAAGAAGCCAGTCCAGTTCAGGAATGATTACCATAGTGGGGGTGATAAATTGGTCTTTCCTACCTCGACATTAGCATGATGTGTCCATCAGTTGGATGATCTCTGACCACCGACCTCCACACACCATGATGGAAGGTGTAGCAGTGCAAAAAAAACTTAATCTATCTCGGTTATATTATCATAATGCTCGATGCCATAACAAGCAAAGCTACCTTTTATCAGATAAAGGAATATGTGAGCTACAGAACAGGAGATATCCAGAGTGAAGTTAGATCATGCCTAGGAATGAGTTCAGAGGTATAGACAAGGAAAAAAACAAACAGAGTTTTACCAAGGTTGATTTTGTAGGTTGTAACGCAAGAAGCTTCCACTCCATATATAACTAACAAGGTCCTTATTCATAGCTGGAAATGACAGGTATTACTCTGACACAGAGGAATCATCTGACCTGGAGATACTGAAGGTCAGCTGTCTTCAACACACTTAAGAAATATATACCCCTTATGGGAAATCCAAGATCTACTTGCTGATGAATATTAAAGTAAAATAAAATTACATTGTATCCCCTCGAACTTGCAACGCTTCTTACTTTACCTCCCAAATTTATATTTACTATGTCAAATCCCTAAATATGTCTCCTTTCACAGTTACCTCAAAACCGATAGAAAATGTTAAATGACAACGTAGCTGCCTAAGTGGTCGTTAACCAACGAGTTGGATGCTGACATGGCTAGCCACGTGCGTCATAGATTGAATGCTATAAGTGAATGTTATCTACATAGTTTGATAAACCGACGACGGACGAGTTGGATGCTGACCTAAGGTGGCGATTGATAAACAAGAAAAAGAAAGATATGAAAGCTATAAGTGAATGTTATCTGCATAGTTTGAAATATTTGGAAACAGCGCAATAGGAGAATCTTTCAGAAATCCTCTTTAGATACAGCTCGCACTGCATTGTTTATCCAGGATAAGTTGGCACTTTGGCGCTGTGCATGAGACGCTTATTTAATTATCCTCTACCCTTGTATATTTTCATATTTCACAAAATTTGTACATATTTCATCAAAACCAGAGAAAACTTCATTCCAAATATTTATACAGCAAGCAAATGAATCTTACATTATAGCTCTGTTCTTTAACTTCTTTTACACTTAACGGCTTAAAGGTTTCAGGAATTCCTAGGAACGGTATCCCGTCGCCAACGGGATACCTCCCCCATGCGACACGTGTCCCAAAAATAAAATTCAAAATTTTGAAAATTTGACAAATCAAAGTTGGAACTCTTTTAAAAAATAAAAAATGATTTTTTTAAAAAAATTGAAGTGGATTCTCACAACGTCCTTATTTTCTTTGCACATGTGGCTAGCTATGTCCGCATTTAACAACAATGTGTCTTCCACCTCAGTCTTTAACAACCATCTAGGCTATCATGTCAGCGTTTAATGATTGCTCTAACAGTTTTGGGTAATTGTACAAACGGAGAAAAGTCCAGGGGTTCGAAAAAGTAAAATGCAAGTTCGAGGTGCTAAGTGAGAGACGTTGTAAGTTAGAGGATCTACACTGTAATTTTCTCTTAAAATGAAGTCATGACAATGTTCTTCGTGCCAACAACCAAAAGAATACAGTAGAACCATTTCAATATAGAAAGAAATGAATCCAGATCTTGATGCAGGACCCCAACATGCTCATCATTGAAAGATAGATTTATACTAACTACTAAGGTGGCGATTGATAAACAAGAAAAAGAAAGATATGAAAGCTATAAGTGAATGTTATATGTATAGTTTGAAATATTTGGAAAGAGCGCAATAGGAGAATCTTTCAGAAATCCTCTTTAGATACAGCTCGCACTGCATTGTTTATCCAGGATAAGTTGGCACTTTGGCGCTGTGCATGAGACGCTTATTTAATTATCCTCTACCCTTGTATATTTTCATATTTCACAAAATTTGTACATATTTCATCAAAACCAGAGAAAACTTCATTCCAAATATTTATACAGCAAGCAAATGAATCTTACATTATAGCTCTGTTCTTTTACACTTAACGGCTTAAAGGTTTATATACGTATTGAAAAGACATATGCTTTAAGTTTTTTGAGTCCATTTTTCGTTGTCTTGAAGGTGGGTCTTAACGCTTTAAAAAGCAAGTCAAACGAAATGGATCCGAATCTTAAGACTACCTCGAGAACCTATTAAAATTCAGTCATTTCAGTTGTTTGTATCAGCTCAAAAGAACAGGCCTGGTCTAGACCCTGTGAGGGCTGTGCGACCGCACAGGGCCCCCAAACTAATAGGGCCCCTATATTGGCCCAACACGGTAAGTATATATATCTATAATTTTCTATCTTATATTTTAGAAAACAGGGAGTACTAGCTAGTTATGAATATTTTGTTTCTCTAAATTTTAAAGATTTTTTTTAAGTTAAAAAAGAAGTGTATAATTTTGAATTTTCTCTCTTATAATGTTGTATTTTGAGGCATATTTAAAACTTTGTTAAATTTTCGCACCGGGGCCTCCAAATTGTAGGACCGGCCCTGCAAAAGAATAAAACTTATATTAAGGAAGAAGCTTGCTGAATTTGAGATAATTATATTCAACGGTGGTGCTATTTCCCGAAGGATAACCGATCACAATCATAGACCTGCAATTGAAACATGAAGGCTCTTTTATCGATGCGCTAGCGAAGTAGCGAGCAAATGCATGTAATTTAATCCATCCAATGCAAACCGACGACATCTGCTAACGCGCGGTGCCCTCGGTATCCATGATTCATGACCATCTAACCTGAAGACATCCAATGCAACTGAAGCCTGTGCGATGGGCCGGGGATCTGACGTTTGGGCTGGGCTGAAAGCATGGACGCGATCTCATCTAATGATCTGCGTGAAAAGTTCCTTCTCGCAAACTGCTCAGGCTCGGTTTGATGCGGGCTCCCCATGCCAATTCGGCCTTCGCTCGAGCTTTGTTGCCCTATATAAAATCACTACTTTTTTTAGTAGAGTCGAGCGTGAGCTTGGTCGACAGAGATGGAACCGGATCGGACAGTGACTTTACCGTATTCGTATCAATTTTGTTAAGCGAATTCGAATACGGATTCGGATAATCTCATATTCAAATACGAGTATACCCGAATACAAATCCGGATATGCTCGGATACGATTACGGTTTCGGATATCACATTTTTTTTAGTGTTTTTACCTCGTCCTAGATATAAATCAAGACTTCAGCATCAGATACAGATAAGAATAATATGAATATGGATATCGTTTTTTCGAATACGGATAGTGTTTGTATTCGAATATGGATAACATCGGATACGAATAGTGCTTTTTTCAAATACGGATGCCGGATAATACGGATTTTCCTTTCTCATTTTCCACCCCTATTCGTCGAGCATGTATTCAAAGTTGATCAAGTTTATTAAATATTTTTTAGTTTTTTACCTCTTTTTTAAAGACTTTAATTTTTTGCTTAACCAAGCCAAGCCCAACCAAGCTGCGAAACAAAAAGGGCCTCAGGCTGCTTCGAGCTTGAGACTAAACAGGACGGCCTCGGCCGAGCTCGCTTCCCAGTCCCAGCACAGTGGACACGTCTCCATCCATCTATCCACCTCCAGCCAGGCGAAGAACGCATGCATGATTCACTCTTCTCTCCGGGAAAAAAAAAAGAAATTAAAGGTGAAGAGATGCAAGATTACAAATTAACGGGCTGGGGCACGTCAATCCAGCGCGTCTCCCAGTTGGAAGTAGCGAGTTTCGAAACCAACGAGACGAGGGGATGAGTCGGCGGCGGCGGGCCGGCATGAGCAATCAGCAAACGGCCACGCGGGCATAACTGGCGCCTCGCCGCGTCGTACTGTCGTACAGCCCGTCCCCGTCAATCATCCGAGCCACGACGAGAGATGAAGCAGGAGCGCGGGACCAGCGTCCAAAGGCCCACTTCTCCTCGAATTATATTATATTATTTATTAACTTACCTGCTTATTTGGCTTATCTACTCATTTGAGTTATCTTATTCTGGTCCACCTTGTTTAGCTTGTGTTTTATAGTTTTGGCAATTTTTTAAGATGAAAAAAAATAAAATATGTTAGGGTGGGCGGGGTGGCACGGCGGCGGGGGCAGGAGGGCGGCGAGGGCGCCGCCGGCCGGGGTGGTGGTTGAGGCGGCGGGGGAGGTGGCGGAGGAGCGCGGAGGCGGACGCGGGCGGAGCGCGGGGGTGAGTGGGCGAGGCGTACGCGGGCAGGCGGAGTGGAGGCCGAATGGGGGTCGGGGGACACGTGGCGGCGGGGGAGTGATCCCGTCGGGGGGCGGGGCCGACGGGATCCCGTCCCCTAGTAGCCCCCTAAAGGTTTATATACGTATTGAAAAGACACATGCTTTTAAGTTTTTTTGAGTCCCTTTTTCGTTGTCTGGAAGGTGGGTCTTAACGCTTTAAAAAGTAAGTAAAACGAAATGGATTCAAATCTTAAGATTACCTCGAGAAGCTATCAAAATTCAGTTATTTCGGTTGTTTGGATCAGCTCAAAAGAATAAAACCTTTATTAAGGAAGGAGCTTCCTGGATTTGAGATCATTATAGTTAACGGTGGTGCTAGTTGCCGAAGGATAACCGATCACAATCATAGACCTGCAATTGAAACATGAAGGCTCTTTTATCGATGCGCTAGCGAAGTAGCGAGCAAATGCATGTAATTTAATCCATCCAATGCAAACCGACGACATCTGCTAACGCACGGAGCCCTCGGCATCCATGATTCATGGCCACCTAAGTATCTAACCTGAAGACATCCAATGCAACTAAAGCCTGTGCGATGGCCCGGGGATCTGACGTTTGGGCTGGGCTGGAAACATGGACGCGATCTCATCTAACGATCTGCGTGAAAAGTTCCTTCTCGCAAACTGGTCAGGCTCGGTTTGATCCCCATTCCAATTCGGCCTTTGCTCGAGCTTTGTTGTCCTATATAAAATCACTACTTTTTTTTAGTAGAGTCGAGCGTGAGCTTCGTGGATAGAGATGGAACCGGATGGGATAATGACTTTACCGTATTCATATCAATTTTTTTAAAACAAATACGAATATGAATTCGGATAATCTCATATTCAACTACGGACATACCCGGATACAAATCCGGATATCCTCGTATACGAATACGGTTTTAGATATCACATTTTTTGAGTTTTTTTGCCTCGTCCTAGATATAAACCAAGACTTCAACATCGGATACGGATAAGAATAATGTGAATACGGATATCTTTTTCCGAATACGGATAGTGATGCGCACTAGGTCGGCCCAATCTTCTGGTGAGGAACGATGCGTCGATTTGGTGTAATGACGACGATACCAATCCACGGGATCAGCAACCGAACAATCGCAAAATCACCACATGAGGCGATCAACCGAGTCAGGAACGATCGATCCTTGAACTTGCTAGCAATCGAGAACAAGTAAGAACAAGTTGATAACTGATAAATCACGAAACAAGGGTGAGGCACTGTTTCTCGTCACGGGTGGTCTAGTCGACACACGCGAACACGAGGAGAGACACACACTGGGTCAACCAAAACACAACAAAACCTAAACATAGAAAAACGGCGGCAGCCACATATATAGCGGCGGCCAGAGGAGTGGGGCGCCCAAGGGTGCAGCCACCACCAAACCCTAGTGATACATGGGCCATAGGCCCAAAAATACGGTGACGCAGCACCCTGAAATTCTGGCCCAAAATATTGTTATGCAATTTTTCGTCGCTCTGGAGTGAATCTGGACGTGGGCTGGATCCATTGAAAAGCTTATCTCCTAATCTTTCCAACGAGTGGTCGTACACTGAAAACGGAGTTCGGGAGCCCGAGTTATGTCCGTTTGAAGTTGACGTGCTGCTGGATGGCCGAACTGGGTTTTTTGGCTTTTGGGCTTCCATGTGAGCCTTCCTTGAGTCATCGAGGCCTCGCGAGTCTTGGACTTGCTGCGCCGCTTCTTCGAAGAAGGCTTGAAAGACTGGGCTTCTGGATTAAGGCCCCTCGACGACGAAGATGGAGTAGAGTCGGTCGTTGTTGAAGCGGTCGGAGAGGAAGGAGGGGCAGCGGTCACATTGATCGTATCTACGCTGGCGATGTCTTCATCATCCTCCCCTTCTTTATTTGGAGTCGTCCTCGACTCCTTATACTCCTGCAAAATGTTGGTGACAACAGGGGCAAAGAAACATGTGTGTCCAATGCAATATCAGGGGAGGTCACAGTTTTATCTAAATGAAATACCCCATTTATCTTTGTTTCAGTGTTTTGCGCGTTGTTAGCAATTTTATCACCCTCTTGTTCATGTTTTTTAGCTCTCTTTTGTTTATCTTTAATTATTTCAGCAGGACTTATGGGTTTAAAAACCATTTTCTTTCTATTAAATATGAATGTATGTTGATTGATCCTACCATAGTGAATAGCATCAACATCATATAACCAAGGTCTACCTAATAAAAGTGAACATGATTTCATAGGTATGACATCACAATAGACATGATCATGGTATGAACCAATGGAGACAGAAACTCGCATAGTTTGTGTTACCTCAACCTTACCATTTGTGTTGAACTATTCCATCGAGTAAGGTTGTTGTATGAAGTTATGGCCAAGCCAAGCTTCTCAACCATATGTAGACTTGCAAGGTTGCTACAGTTGCCTCCATCAATGATGACATGCACCGCACGTTCTTATACAACAAACTTAGTTTGAAATAAGTTGTTGCGTTGAGTTTCGTTAGCATGCTCCAGTGGTTCACTAAATATACGTTGTGACGAAAGACTCTTGTAGTTGTTCGTCATTGCAGCACTCAGATGCACACCATCTTGATCATTCTTGCCTACAGAGTTAGTCGTGGAAATAGCAAGAACAGTTTGATTCTTATATTTTAAATCACATTTACTATCCTTCTTCTTGGGTGATGCAGGTTTCAATTCTTTTCTCAATGGTGTCTTCTCATCCTTGGTCGAAGGAATAGTCTCATGCTCGACCTTTCCACCTTTATATTCTCTACTTCGCCATCTTTCCTCGAACTTATGATTGATTTTTCGCATGTATTTCTTTGTTGCTGGCGGAATGCTTGGATCATCCTCGAAGTAGTAGAGGTCATCGTTCTTTCGTGAACCTGACATTATTAGTAGTAGACAGAAAAATACACAAAGGGGTGTATAACCTATCTATTAATCGGAGCTGAAATTGACAAGTCTATCACACTCGAAGCTCTCACCAAGCTCTTACAAATTCTTACCCTACAGCTTGTCAAGGTCAATCAGTGGATGACGGTAATCTGCACTCAGGGGTGATAAAGCGATTGCAAGATGCTTCTCCTGTGGTTAATAGCAGGTGGAGCTTGGATAGGTATAATATGTAGCAAAGGAAAACTAAAACCACACTAGTTAATACAAGTTGAAAGAACGTTCAACGGCGGTACGTGCTGGTCCTATGCTAGACCGTGTAGAGACGCGAGCCTAGTCACCAACGTTGTCACAGAACAACTATTGAATACCAAGATGAAACTCCACAATTCTCTTTCCCTTTTATTTCACTTTTCTTCACTGATTTTGTTTCTACGGAGAGCACTTTTTTTCTTTTTTTTCTTTTTTTGCCAAAGCACTTCTTTTCTTTTATTTCTGGCCGTCTCTTTTTTTTTTTTTTCAAATGTAGCACACGGGAGACAATTGCTTTTATGGGAACATGTGCATCTATATAATTTTCTTTCACGTTGGTTTTTTTTTCTCAAAACAGAAGTTGATTAACACATGACCAATGGATTGGTGCAGCAAAGATCGGTGTTCTTTGGAAGGTGAGGACGGGTGGCTATGGATGGAAAATGCAGTGGTGCTCGGTTGGTAAATATAAAATTGTAGGAGTTTGTTTGTTGGACAAAGGTACAAACAAGGAAGTGTTGACCTATTATTTTTGTGGAAACGCCTGGGAAACTTGGAAGGCACGACTGAAAAAAATTTGATTTGCTTGATGTAGATATGGAAGGCTTAATTCGGATTGGCTCAATAATTGAATTCCGAGCGAAAAACGTGGAGGCTGAGTTTGGATCGGTTCGATTGGTTGGTAAATAGGGAAACCAACGTGGCAGGTCAAAATTAGAACCGTGAGGAGGAGGTGGATGCGTTTTGGAAAGGTGGAGTTTGTTGGCTCACGATCTGGTTGACACACAAGAACGGCGACGAACAAGAACACGACGAACACTGTGACAAAACGTGATTCGAACTCGAAACTCTAAAGATCTAAACGCTAAGACCAGCAACGACACGACGAAGCAACGAAAATTTAACAAGAAATAAACTAGGAAGTAATAGCAAAGGCTAAACGGGCTTGGATAAAAAGTAAACCACACGACAAACTGTTTTTTTAGGCAATTTTCTAGACTCTAGTATGAACAAGATGAACTAAACAAAAGATAAGGGGTCTCACCAGGCAACCGTCGCTCTGATACCACTTGATGCGCACTGGGTCGGCCCGATCTTCTGGTGAGAAACGATACGTCGATTTGGTGTAGTGACGACGCTATCAATCCACGAGATCAGCAACCGAACAATCGCAAAGTCACCACACGAGGCGATCAACCGAGTCAGACACAATCGATCCTTGAACCTGCTTGCAATCGAGAACAAGCAAGAACAAGTTGATAACTGATAAATCACGAAACAAGGGTGAGGATCTGTTTCTCGTCACGGATGGTCTAGTCGATACACGCGAACACGAGGAGGGACACACACGGGGTCAATCAAAACACAACAAAACCTAAACGTAGAAAAACGGCGGTGGCCACATATATAGCGGCGGCCAGGGGAGTGGGGCGCCCAAGAGTGCAGCCACCACCAAACCCTAGTGATACATGGGCCATAGGCCCAAAAATACGGTGACGCAGGCACCCTGAAATTCTGGCCCAAAATATTGTTCTGCATTTTTCCGTCGCTCTGGAGTGAATCTAGACGTGGGGCTGGATCCATTGGAAAGCTTATCTTCTAATCTTTTCAACGAGTGGTCGTACACTGAAAACGGAGTTCGGGAGCCCGAGTTATGCCCATTTGAAGTTGACGTGCTGCTGGATGGCCGAACTGGGTTTTTTGGTGTCTTGGGCTTCCATGTGGGGCCTTCCTTGAGTCGTCGAGGCCTCGCGAGTCTTGGACTTGTTGCGCCGCTTCTTCGGAGATGGCTTGAAAGGCTGGGCTTCTGGATTAAAACCCCTCGACGACGAAGATAGAGTAGAGTCGGTCGTTGTTGAAGCGGTCGGAGAGGAAGGAGGGGCAGCGGTCACATTGATCGTATCTACGCTGGCGATGTCCTCATCAGATAGCATCGGATATGGATAGTGTTTGTATTTGAATACGGATAACATCGGCTACGAATAGTGCTTTTTTCCAAATGCGGATGCCGGATAATACGGATTTTCCTTTCTCCTTTTCCACCCCTATTCGTCGAGCATGTATTCAAAGTTGATCGAGTTTATTAAATATTTTTTATTTGTTTACCTCTTTTTTAAAAACTTTAATTTTTTACTTAACCAAGCCAAACCCAATCGCTTCCCAGCACAGTGGACACGTCTCCATCCATCTATCCACCTCCAGCCAGGCGAAGAACGCATGCATGATTCACTCTTCTCTCCGGGAAAAAAAAAAGAAATTAAAGGTGAAGAGATGCAAGATTACAAACGGGCTGGGGCTCGTCAATCCAGCGCGTCGCCCAGTTGGAAGTAGCGAGTTGCGAAACCAACGAGACGAGGGGATGAGTCGGCGGCGGCGGGCCGGCATGAGCAATCAGCAAACGGCAACGCGGGCATAACTGGCGCCGCGCCGCGTCGTACTGTCGTACAGCCCGTCTCCGTCAATCATCCGAGCCACGACGAGAGATGAAGCAGGAGCGCGGGACCAGTGTCCAAAGGCCCACTTCTCCTCGAATTATATTATTTATTAACTTATCTGCTTATTTGGCTTATCTACTCATTTGAGTTATCTTATTCTGATCCACCTTGTTTAACTTGTGTTTTAGAGTTTTTGGCAAATTTTTAAGAGTTTTTGCCAATTTTTTGAGATGAAAAACTAAAATTTTAAAATATTTTTAATTTAAATAAAATTAAATAGATAAATCAAATAGACCAGATATACCACGAGAACAGAACCCCAAGCCTCCAAGGTCCCCGGTTTGAGACGCTGATCGGTCATGCATGTGGGAAGAAACATATTATATGGCTAGATCGATCACACGTACAGACGCATAATTAATTAGTATAACCATGCACAAGGTAATTAACCATGTTCCTCAGCTTAACTTAATTTCTATCATAATAATCCATATATGGCCTTGTTTGTTTCAGATTAACGTAGCGTTGCGTTTCGCTGTAGCAAATTTGTGATCCCCTCAAAATACGTCTTAACGAGTTCAAAAAATTATGAAAAAAATATTTTACAAACTTTAAGAAGTACTATTTAAAACCCATAAGAATGACTACAAAACATTACATCATTTGGGTTATACAAAAATAACAAAATTTCATTTAATTTATTTTAATTTAATTTAATCTGAAACAAACAAGGCCTATATGTAGCCGGGGATTTGAACAGGAGTGGTAGTGTGCCGTGGTGCATGATATGCATGGGACGCCTTTTTAATGTGTGTGTCCATGCGCTCGTGGTGGTCTCGCTTCAAGGCATGGACCACACGCATGCACACGTACCTCGCCCTTGCTAATGCTAGCTAGCTAATAGCCCATGAGGACTCGATCAGGAACCAGCACGGCAACACGGCCATGCCATTGAATCTGTCAGGCGTGCCTGACCTGCACAGGCTGGCAGGACGCCGCACGAGCCATATGCATGCCCACACGCACGCACGCACACACCTGAAAGCCGAGAGTTTGTTTCAACGGTAGTACAGGTTTCTGCGAGTATGTTCTCTTTTCTCAGATGCTGCTTTAAGATTCGTGCACGCTCGCATCCCACCCTCACATATAATTTTGTAAAAAAAAAAAAAACGTTCAGCTTCTTTATCAAAAACAATTTGTGCTCTTCTCCTTTCCCTTTCCTCCTCCCTCCCATCAGATTGAGTTCTCCACGGCAACACGGCTCCGGCGCCAGCGACCTCCTCCCCCTCCAGCGTGCGACCTCGTTGACATGCGTAAGAGTCGAGGCGGTGGCAACAACGGCTTACGCCGACACAGCGCGGCGCAACTAGGCAGCTTGTTGGTTCCCCAGGCACCGATGTGGTCGCGTATCGAGGCCAAGGTAGTCGCCGGCGTTGGAGCCACCAAGCCATGGCCAGCTTGGACGAGCGGGAGAGAGGGGAATAAAAAAAAGACCCAATTACTTTTTTTCAAACTTATAGAAGGTTTTCGCAAAATACACATCGAACGGCAAAAAAAAGATCGATGCGAGCAGAATCTTGTGCTAATCATAAAATTGGTCAGCCATTGCAGGTACCCGTGCCTCCACTCTTCATTTAGACCGTCTTTGATTTCTTATTTAGTTTTAGTTGCTTTAAAAATGATTGGAAAAGCTAAATAAATTATTAAAAAATTTAGAACTTTCAAAAGAACCCTACAAAGTTTAATAAATTATTTCAAAATTACATTGAATCGTCTATAAAAATTAATAAAAATACATCCCAACAAAAAATAAACTAAAACCAAAAAAAAAAATCAAAGGATGCCTCAGTGTGGCCTGCATCGTTAATTTGTCACGACGCATGCATGCATACGTAAGTATGTATGTACGGGTGTACCTATGTATACGCAGCTGTATGTATAGCTGTACGTACGCTCGTGATGGACCGGAGAGAGATGCGCCTGGGCGGGTGGGTTGGTTGGGTGCCGCGTCTCCATCGGAGGTAACCGGCCGGTCGGGCTCGATCACGCGTCGTCGAATCGGTTCGGGCCTCGCGCGTACGTGGTGTCCGTGGCTGGGCGCCGGCGCGTTGCATGCTCTCGTCGGCGTCGCGGCGGCCGGTGTGGTATGCGCGCGTGTTTCAGGGCGGCGCGTGCACGGCGGCGGCCACGTCTCCGGCGACAGGTTGGGCCGCGAAATTACCACGCGGTGGCATGTCTAGTCTGGGCCTGCCGACCTGGCCGGGCCCGGGGCCCAGCAGCTAGGGCCTCCGGCTCTTGTTCTCTTTGCCCCGATCGATGTGCCTTGTCCTGGCGGCTGAGCGGCGTTGCCTGATCGAGCTGACGATTTTCTGTAGTCTTGAAGCATGTACAATGCTACAATGATACGATATCGATTGTTCATAAGCTGTGTCAGCTATGATGCAAGGTGATCGATCGATGAGGTTATAATGAGACGGAGTTGATTGTTGAATGGAAATCCATGCATATGCACATGATGTATATAGAGCAGCTATATATATCTACAAAGAAAACAGTTGTATGCACCGTGCGGGTGATATAGCTGGGTTGTTTGACTGTTTATAGAAACATATCCATATGCATGCACAACAATAACCCTATTTTATATTTTTTATAGGGTATGGAATTCAGGATTGTATCTAGGTTTTGATGTGGGGTAAACAGGAACAGATGTAGATGTAATAGTTTTCTCCAAACAACATCGAAGGAGGGGTAGAAGTTCTACCATTACATTAAGAAGGAGAAAATCACTGTATGGGTGAAAAGAGAAAGAAGGGGAGGGATAGCAACATTAGCGTGAAAGACCCTATAAAATTCCTCTGCACTTTGCACACTCTAAAGATTACTTCTACTTGCAGTTTCCTTTTCCCTCAAAGCTCAAAAGGAAAAGTCTATTTCAGATCTTAACTATTGCATTTAGTCTACTTAACCTCTGAACTATGAAGTCAGATATTCTACCTGTGAAATAAAAAGATGCAAATAACACCCTAGGGGCGGTTTTAAGAGTAGTTTTGCCCATGTGGCGGATGAGGTGGAAGCCCAGTCACTAAAACAAAATAAAATATAAAATCACCTATGAGCCCACTGTCCTCCTCGCTCCTGCTTCTCTCTCCTCCATCTCGCCCATCTCCCCCTTCTCACACCCCTCTGCTCCATGGCGGAGCTCGCCGTTGTAGCTGTTGCTTCCCCTATGCCGTCCTAGAGCTCATCGCGGTGCGTGCTCACCGCCCTCTACTGGCGGGGCATCCACGTGCGGCGCCGGAGTCGACGCCCCGTCAGCTTGGCCAAGAGGAAGGAGATGGAAGAGCTCCTTGCTGAGGACGCCTTCTCTAGAGACCAAGGATGACAGAGGCCGCGGCGACGCCGGATGGCCCGAGGCAAGCGACCCACGAATGGCGGAGGCCACATGACAACCCTCCTCCCTACCTCTCTCTCTCTCTCTCTCTGCCTCCACCGTCAGCCTCCCTCCTTTCCTCGCCGTGGGCAAAGAGATTAAGGAGGGGTTGCACTGACCGAGGCCTGCTGCCTCGCGCCATCCTCTGCCTAGCTGTGTGTCAGCCTTGCGCCGCCTGCTGCCTCGTTGCGCATAGGTTCCACGACATCCACTATCTCGGTGCCCGCATGACAGCCCTGTGTCGCCCGTGCGTCAGCACCGCAACTGGTGCTAGGGTTGCATCGTTAAAGGTAATGGAGTACGACGATGGCTCGAAAGAGCAGCCCGACAGGATCGCGCTCACTGTTGACGGCGAAGCTACATGTGGTGCAAGGTATGGAGGTGATGCTATGGTGGAGGCTTTGTGAACACTGTGGTGGTGGTGGTGCAGCAGGAAGTGAGAGGAGAGGCATAGAGAGTAAGAAGATGGTAAGAGAGACTTACAATGGGGCTCCACATATTAATTTTTATGTTTTTTTTGTAATTGGATTGCCACGCTGGTTGCCATGTGGGCAAAACCATGTTTAAAACCGCTCTAGTGGGTTATTTGCGCACCTGATTTCATAGTTTATGGTGTTAAATATAGAAGAATCACCATGGTTTAGGGGTAAAATAGATTTTTTTCACTCTCAAATAGACTGCATGTTTGCAGTTCCGACGGGAGATGCTCTAGCCGTCACCGATTTGCAAAGAGATTATTACTCCCTCCTTTGTATAACACATGTCACTGTGACCTTTGGACACACGTTTGATCATTCGTCTTACTCAAAAATTTATTACAAACATGTAAAAATATAAATCATAATTAAAATACATTTAACAATAAACCAAGTCACAAAAAATATAGTTGATAATAAACCAAGTAAAAAAGTATTTACATGACTTTTTTAAATAGGAAGAAGTCCAATTTACCTCCCTCAACTATTGCAAAAGTTCACTTTTCCTCCCTCAACTCATTTGTGGCCGTTAGATACAAGATTGGACGGCCAGATCTCACCCATTTAACACAGGGGAGGAAAAGTGAACTTTTTCAATAGTTGAGGGAGGCAATGTGGACTTTTTCCTTTTGAATAAGACGTAAAGTGTGTCTAAAAGCCACAGTGACTCGTTTTAAAAAACGGAGGGAGTACGTGTGAGTAGACGCAATTAATAAAGGCGGATCGTGGATGGCTAGCTAGCTTGAGGCTGAAGCGAGAAGGTAAGGTGTCAGCTTACCGTACCGCGGCGTTCTCCAATTCCGCACGGATCGATCAATGGAAAAGCGAGCGAGTTGTAGCAAGTAGCCTTCCCTTGAAGTGACATTAATTTGCAGCGAGCTAGATGAGCAGCATATACGAAAAATGAATCATTCCACCCAGTGGCTAGCAAGCAAGCAAGCAGAGGACTACGCAGCAGCAATACTCTCACTCTCTCTCTGTCTCTGTCTCTCTCTCTGGATTAGCAGCATTAAGCAGATGCCATGCATCTGGCTGCTGTCCTCATTGCGATTGCGAGCGAGCGAGTGATAGATGAAAGTGGGCCTTAAGCATGCTTGTGCAGAAAGGGATATCACATCGCAGAGGCGAGCAAGAGGGCGGTTAGGCATGTGAGCGCAAATCGATCGCTTTAGTAGAGCAGGGGAGGGCGATCAGTGCCGGCCAGTGGTCACAGCCTCACAGCTCACCGACTGGCTACTCTCCTCATCCGTCCATGCATACAGCATACTGCTTGCTCTCGTGTACAGTCTCACTACCTCTCTACTGTACCTCAGTACCTCGACTCGATCTGCCAATCTCTTACCTCTAATAATCAAACAAAATTCAATGACGCACCAGCATCGATAATCTCCTAGATCTCAAGTGTTTTAAATATCAAATGTCTGCAGTGCACGTACGCACAGGCAGACTGTGGCTGGAGTCTCTTGCTCTATTTGATTTGTAGATAGAAGAGACGAATATATGATCTTCAACACATCCAGAGGTTGGGAAACTAAAGAATGCACCTTGGAGAGAAGTTGATGGGTTCAGATGGATTAGGTACAAGTCGAATTTCGATGGCAAATGCCGTGCTATATATAACATCTCGATGCGGATGGGAAATGGTGTCCCGTGGTGCATTCCGTTATGTTTGGAACATTGAATTTAAGGTGCATGCTGGCGTCACGTCACATCTATGTTGCGGTTTTCCTTTGTTCAACATACATGTAGTTATGATTCCCATTAAAAATCGAAACTTTGGTCTGTTTAAAAATATCAGACGTCCGATAGTTGTAAAAAAAATAAACGTTTGTTCCGATCGTTCACTTTGCTTTTCCGACAGTTTACTTCTGTTGTTCCCACAGTAACTGTTTGAAAATGTACAAACAATTAGTAGAATATGTATATTGTACTACTGAAACATACGCATAGAACTATCGGATCAAATCAACCGAAATGGACCGCAAGTGACAAAAAAAAGTTTTATATGAATAAAACATGCACAATGAACTAATGGAACAACTGAGATGCACCGTTGGAACATGCACTTTTAACTACTAGAATAACTCAAAAGAATTGAACAGTGGGAACAAAACAAGCGTGTTGTAATAATAGAAAATGGATATTTAACTATAGTAGAACAAGTGAAATGTACGTATGAAACATACACTTTGAACAATTAGAACAAGTCTCTTTCACCGGTGACGGTGGGCAAAGTCACCTTCATCAACGATAATGGGCTAGTTTTACACGTGTGCGGTGGTGAACCGGATCGAATCGTCCGATCGGACCGGATGTCCGATCCTTAGCAACTTTTTTTTCAAAAATAAAGTGCAGTGGTTGTATTCTAACCGTGTAAAAAAGCATCACGTTGGAATCGTGGGTAGCACCAACTCACGCTGACACGGAGTCAAAATAAAATTGAACGGAGCCGATTGATTTAGCTCAACGGAAAGGACAGCGACATGGGTTCATATACTGTTGGGTTGTTCCTGAACCCCATTTTCCCAATGCCATTAAGGGGAATCATATTCTTTTTGTGACTCTCTCATCTCATCAGGCGATTCAAATTCGCCTCTCCTTTCTCATTGCTCTCTCTCTTCTTCTTCTGCTTTTTTTTTCCCTGATTCCACCAAGGCATCGAGAAAGTTTTGGCTTTAGAATTATTCCCGATTTGTGGTGGGTTAAGTTGTCATCACCCTGCAATTTGCTAAAGCAAGCACAGTTTGGGAAATGGGAGGAGAGAATCTTCTCGATCCAGTGAATTACAGTATCCACAGCAAGACTTCTAAAACTATATATCTAAGTATGAGTGCTTAGGCAACATCTAACTAGTAGCTAGTAGCTTCTACGATAGAGGCAACCTTTACACATAGAACCAACATTGCCCCTGACTACTTTGGAAAGAGTATATGATATAGTTTTTAGAGGTCAGTCACAAGTCCTATATAACAGAGGTAATATTAATTCAATTAATTTATCATGGGTAAAGATGGCACATAAAAGGAATGTAAAAAAAAATATTAAGGGTCTGTTTGGTTCGTGACTAAAAAAGCCACACCTAAGGTTAGCAGGTTTTGGTAGGTGTGGCATGACTAACGTGGCTAAAGTTAGCAGGCGTTTGGTTCGCAGCCACGCCTAACATTAGGCTAGGAAAATTTTTGTGGTCTGCGTTTGGTTGCAAAGAGGCAAAATTGACTAAGTTGGTCTAACCATTTCATCGAGCACGTTCTAGGCATAAATCCGGTCATCTTTCTTCATCAATTAATCATAAAATCATACAATCAACAAGAAAATTAAGCAAATCATTCGATTAATTAAGCGAACAATCAAGTAAATCAAGGCATTAATCAATCAATTGATGCAATTAGCAAGCAAATCTCACGTATCCCCAATTCCCCATCGCCGAAGCCTCACGTCGGCCTTCCCAGCGCCATCCTCATCGCGGAGGCCTCGTCGTCGTCGCCGCCGCCGGGAGCTCGCGTCGCCGCCGCCGCCAAGAGCTCGCGTCGCTGGGAGCTGTGGCGAGTTGTGGCGCTCGATTTGAGCGCCACAGAGTGTGGCGAAAACGCTGAAGAAAAGGGGCTGGCGGCTGCCGCAGTGGGTGTGGCGCGCCTCAGCTCAGCCTCGAACCAAACAGCTGCCGGAGCCGGTGTGGCATGCCTAAGCTGAGGCGTGGCCATATGAGGCTGCAAGTGTTTTTGCTCTTGTTCGAAAAGGTGCTGTTGCACTTGGTCGGATTGAAAGGCACTTCTTTTCAGGATAGATCCCCTAGTCCCACACATTAGCCAGGATAATCAACCGCAAAAACCAAGTGGGCACTACCAGCAGAAATCATAGCTCCAAGTGACCAAGGGGTCTTATCGTTCAGTCACCCTGCTTAACGTTCGAACTAAACCAATTAGAGCATCCATGAGAAAACTATAAGATAAAATAAGTAGGATTAAGTGTCTATTGAAAAAATAAATCATTTAGAGTGTAATATAAACTATGAAGAAATTTTTAAAAAATATAGAGTGTCTAATAACTAGTGTTATATAGTATGCATTTAGAGTTTTGGATGATGTTCTTGTTAGCACTTTTATGACAGTAGCACTGGTAAATTAATGTGTAACTGTCGGTATTACACCGTTTGTCCCTCGTACAATCAATGGACACCCAGCCAAAACCTTTCTTTTATCACGTAGAACCCACACATGTAAAACAAATGAAATGATCCCAACACACTTATTATAGCCCTAATTTACTCTTATCGTTGAGGATGTCGAAATCATATGATCCCACTCAAGGTTTTAAAACCTGTCAAGGAGCGTTGGCTGGAAGCGGCTAGGAGGGACTTCTAACGGCCAGTATCCACACGGTTTGAAACCCACGGAAAAATGAAACAGACGCATCATTCATACGCATTCTTCCAGTCACGCAGATTGTAGCTAGGATTCAAAAAGACACCTCTGGCTCTGGGAAACGAGCCATTAATTGCCTAGGAAATTGTAGCCTAGGACCCCCCTTCCTTTCAACCTTTCCCTCTCTTCTCACCATGGTAGTGAGTTTGAGTGTTGTTGTGAGTTGTGACGGTGGCCACGGTCTTGCCTGCGGTTGTGTCAGGGTGCAAAAGGGCTCGTTGATAGCTACATAAGCGGGCTCATCCATGAGGAAGCATTAGCATCTTGATCCCCATGACCGCCATGTGGTGCACATTGCTAGCAACTTAGCAAGCGGTAGTGGGTGGGAGAAATGATGATCATTGAGTCGTACATTAGAGAATGCAGGGTGAGGTGTGGAGGGGTGGTGTGACAAGCAGCGAAGCAGATGTGTGGTGCACACAACAACATGTGGTAGACTTCAGGATGGCAATTGGATTGAGTATCCACGTAAGCGGGACCTAAATTCAAACCTACACTCGAGACTGAATGCCCATGGGCTATGGGTTCAAATTGAAACCCAAACCTGGAACCGTGGATATTATTCCCTTCCTAAGTAGAGGTGGCTTGTGCATGTGCAACGGGCACGGTTAGCTAAACGAAAGTTGATGGAGTAGCAACTATATATAGATAACTAGTTGACGTACCGTGGACCGTTGCGAGCATGGCCCTCTTCTTTGTTGACTCTGCCGAGGGATGTGACGACTAGTTAGGGTGCAAAAGACGTCAACAACACCACATTCTGCAGGCGTGAGTCTTCTTCTACTTTACTTGATTGTTGGTGTTGTGGTGGTCGGGCTACTGTGTACGTGTTGATGGTCATGTGTGTGAATTGTGATTACAACGTGTTGCTGCTTCTAGGATGGGGGAGAGGCTAATGGGTCCCATGGTGAAAACAAATAGAGAAGAGGTGGAGGTGAAGATAAACTTATAACAAGTGGGGCATGCATGATTAAACAATCTAGAAATTTTAAAATGTCATGTGTTTAGCCCCCATGGCTGGAATGCGATACTTAAGAGACTAAGTTGACATTTTCTCCTTTAAAAATGGCTTGATTGCAATGTGTTATACAAAACTATAAATAGCATGCTTTTTGAACTACTGCATTTCAAGGGTTTGGACTTTCGAGAGACCAAAATGTTTGGTCCAACCATCACTTTAATTTACATAGGCTGGTCCTTGAGATTTTCAAGGGGAAAAAAAGGACATTCAAAAATCAGACCATTTGGATGCAAATAAACTATGATTCACCGTAAAAAAAATGTACATACAAAATTGAAATATATATCCATAGTTTCACAACGTTAGGAAAGTTAAAATTTTGAGGTTTGCGCGTGCGGTGCACGTCTCGTGTAGACCCGCATGAAGTACAGCATGCCACAGGGGCAGGTTGGTGCGGCGCAGTTTTCTCGGCCGCCGGGCGGCGCTGCCGGCGAGTACAAGACGCTGACGCAGCCTGAGCTTCTTCCCTACCTGCCGGCCTCCGCCTTTTCCGTCGGGACTCTGCCTATCCCCTGGCTGGCCCGGTCGTCGTCTCCGACCTCCGGCCGGCTCTGCGATATGCTGATACGCATGCTTATCACCCGTGGACCGCGGTTATTAACACTGACGTTTTTTATAAAAATCGGACGTAGAGCGAGCTGGATCGTGACTCGTTGCCGACGGTTTTCACCTCCTTCGCTAGTGATGGGAAGGCGTGGATAGACGTTTTTTTTTTAGGTGGTATGCCGTCGGCCCGACCTATGCCCTTGTTTGTTTGAGCTGAATTAAAGTTGTTAAAAACTTAAATTTGAAAAAGTTGTGACACTTTAAAAGACTATTAAAGAGTTTAAAATTATGAAAAAAATTATCTCACGAACTCTAAAAAACACTATTTGAAACTATACAAAATGAGCACATAGTGTTACATCATTTGGCTTATATAAAATAAGAATTTTTTAATCTAATTTAATTTATTTTATTTTATGCTAAAACAAACAAGGCCTATGCCAAGTGCAGCGCTGCAATTGAGCTAGTATGAGTGAAAAGAAAAGGTGAACCAACCTGGCCTCCCCTCCCCTCCACTGGTACGTAGTATTGTTGCTACTGGGCGCGACAGACACCCATCGGTTTGTCAAAACGAAAGCAGCGTGGCAGCTGCAACTTATAGCCTATGTTCTTTTTAGGTTGACAGCTTAAGGAATTATCTATATTTTAAAAAAGATATATGCTTTAAACTTTTTAAGTCTATTTTTCGCTATCTCGAAGGTGGGTCCTAACATTTTAAAAAGCAAGTCAAACGAAATGAATCCAAATCTCGAGACTACCTCGAGAAACTCTTCAAATTCAGTCATTTTATCCGTTCAGCCGTTCAGATCAGCTCAAAAGAACAGAACCTCGGAGACTGGTAAAAGTGGATTAAACATGAAGCTTCAGGGTTTGAACCGGCTGGGCTTTGTTGGACATGCTAATGGATTGTGCGCGCTATTCTTAATTTAACCGTCACAACAAGATCTCACGTCACCAGCTAGCTCATATTTGAGAGTGTGAGATATGGTTATCAGCTTGGCTAAGACAGTGACACCGTAGCTAGCGGCCGACGGCGATGTGTTACACCCCGACTGTCAATGGATTAGTCTAATGATGGAAGTTAAGGTGCTTTCACTTTTCAGACGTTAAGGACGAAAACGTAAGAGTACACACCCACGCGCATACATACTACATTCACAGTGATGAATACATGATGATTTTTTATTTTGTAGGGGAGCATGACGAAATTTGAAGGTCAGGATTCACTCTATGAATTAGCTATATATATGTGACTCATGTTCAAGCTGCATTCTGGGCCAACCGCCAACATGATCAAAGCCAAGTATGCATGCATTCACTAGATTGAAGCAGGAGGCCGATTTCGGGTGTCATGAAGAGGGAGGAGAGGCTCGCAGTCCGCCAAGGAAGGAGTTAAGGAGGGGGTGCAGGGAGGGAGAAGCTTAAGACACCACCGGGGAGTAGTCCCGGGAGTTGTGTTGTGTTTTTTTGGACTAGTCAGAGCACTATTTGATTTTGAAGGACCAAAACACGGCACGAAAGAATTTGGGCCATGTCGGCCCAGCCCGACTTGAATGGCGTATTGTGCCTGGCTTGAGAAGTCGGCACGACAGGCTGCCCGGCACAACCCGAACATCTGGATCGTGTTTGAACCGACACGACACGTAAATGGCCCAAATACAAAACAATTACTGGAGACATCAGTACTTATGTTAAGATGCCAAACAAGAGAAAAATTGAGGGCCTGCATGTTGCAGGGAACAAATATCATCATGTATGTTCCTCTTATTTTAGCTATATTATTAAAAAAATGCATCAATAACCATGACTTTAGTTAGAATTAAGTGGTGCCAAATTGCTGATACCCTCTAGTAGTTATGCTGCCATTGTATCATGCTATCGTGTCGTGCCAGCACGGCCCAAAGTCAGCCCTCCGTGCTTTTGGGCCGTGCCGTGCCTGGCTTTTGGCTGTTTGTGCCAGCCCGACGCGGCCCAAAGTGTTGACCAGGCGTGTCGGCTTGTTACACTATGGCTCAAGGCACGACGGGCCCTGGCATGGCCCAACTCCCAACACTACTAGGGGAAAAGGAGGATGGAGAGGGAGCTCACGAGCTATCGAAAAAGGAACACTCATTAATTACCACCTCTTGGGTTCGACATGACGAAATATGGATGGATTTTGACTCTTTATAAACTTGTTCCATGGGCTTGAACAAAGAAGGATTACATGCCCAACATTCTACTCGCAAAAATAAAGTAATAAAAAATGACAAATAAACTATAAGGGGGATGACATCGGATTCGAGCTGCGTGGGCGCGTGGGTGGGGAGGTGCGTGCGCCAGTGGCGACACGACCGTGAGACACCGGCGAGGGGAGTCGAAGCTGGGGCGGCACCGGTTAGCAGGAGTGTGGGACGCTGAACGGCGTCGCCATGGTTGAGATGGCCGTCAGAGCAGAGCATGCCGGCACACAGGTTGGGGTGTAGGGTTGCCATCATGATGTCGAGTCGAGGAACTGGCACGTGTGGGCGCCGAGTCACCGTTGTATTGGTGTCCCTTTCATAGTTTCACGTGGCACATAAAAATATGATTATAAGCAACTCTAATAGATTTTTTACATTTTTTTCCCGCAACACTATCCATGTCTTTTCTATTCATTTTGGAAAAAAAAAACTTCACAATTTATCCTCCTACACTTTAAAACATCTGTTCCTCAAGGAGAACATGTATTATGGTGGGTTCGCTGGAGCTGTCAAACGGAACTTTTAAGCATTTTTTGTCCGGTGACCTCGAAAACTTAGAAAGATGGCTGTACGCGGGTGTGAGCTTGTTTATCGAGACTTTGATAACTTATTACAGAAATAATATAAAACCATCAAATATAATTGAGAAAGTCGGGTCGAACCGTGGTTGTGAATGATATATGGACGTTTAACGTGTCAGCGTAGCCGTGCATTCGGCCCGATGAAAGACGTAACAGATAATAACCTGGCTTCAGGTGAGCTGGCCGGTGGCCGCTTCTACCTTTTTCTATTTCTGAGGCCTGCCCGGTTTCCGATTTGGACGAGCCAAAACAGACAGAGAGAGAAGAGAGCGTGACTGCGTGATGAGCGAGAGAGAGGGGGAAAAAATTGGAGGAAAAAAAGGGTAAGAATTAAAGTGAGAGGAGAATCCCAATTCCCCAAGTGCTACACGAGAGAGAGGCGGAGAGGGCAGGGCAGGACACTACTACAAGAGGAGAGAGAGAGAGGGGAGAGGGCAGGGGCAGAGGCTGCAGCAGAGGCAGAAGCATTAGAAGCGGCAGTTGTAACCAAGTGGCAGCAGTAGATAGAGCCATCTATCTCTACAGGTATAAATCCTTCTTCCTCGCGCATCGATAGGAGAGAGGGGAGGGGGGCAGAAGGAGCGTGGTGGGGGAGGGGATTTCTTGGGTGCGGGGAGATGGGGAGTGGCTGATTCGGTTACAAGGCGCGATCTTTGAGAGGAGATCTGGGGCTTGCGATCTCCCCCCCATCCCATGGGGCCGATTTAGGGGAGGCTCGATTTAGGTGCGTTTCTTTGTGACGATTTCTTCCTTTTTCTTTTTTTTTCCGTCTTGTTTGGTCGGCTTGAATTCGTGCTATCTGAGTCGTTGCGGAAGTGAAAATTTTAGTTTTTTAAGGAGATTGATTGGGTTCAAGGCTTCAAGCCCTCGGTGGAAGATTCATTTTTTTTTTTTGCCTTAGTTTTACTTGAGCGGTATCTTCGATCTGTAATGTTCCCCTTGTTCTTGATCCCGTCGTTCTTGTTGATTCTGTTCTAGCTTGCTTTCTTTTACTCCCTACAAATTTCATTCCTGCAGATCTCATTTCTTGTTGATTTTGTCCTCGCTTACTTTCTTTTTTCCTACAAATTTCATTCCTGCAGATCTCATCAACAAGGAGGTAGCAATTTTTTTCCTCTCTTTCCTGTTTTGATTAATTTCTCAGAAGAGCAGGAGCGAACAAAAGCAAGAAGAAAATAAAATTTGGAGCAAGGGAGAGGAGGCATGATGCTCGAAGGCAAATCCTGCCTCATCTCGCGTTCCCTGCCGAGCTCCTGCGAGCCGGAGTCCGAGTGGGCGTACCTCGCCTGCGAGGTCCTCAGCAGCAAGCGCCCGGCACCAGAAGACGCCGAAGTCGAAGATATGGATAAGGTTGATGGCGGCGGCGGGAAGCGCAGCAAGCCGCCATCTCCGCAGCCGCACACGCCGGACATCTCAGAGAGCCACAGCACGGGTCGCCATGCTGCCTCCGGCGGTGGAGAGCAGTATGGCGCCGGGAGTAACCTCATCGGTGCAATTGGTCGTGACCTGACCATCAACTGCATACTGCGGCTGTCCCGGTCAGACTACAGCTCGGTGGCCTCCCTCAGCCGGGACTTCCGATCGTTGGTGCGCAATGGGGAGATCTACCGCCTGCGGCGGAAGAATGGGGTGGCGGAGCATTGGGTCTACTTCTCTTGCAATGTTCTCGAGTGGGATGCATATGACCCATACCGCAGTCGCTGGATCCAGGTGCCCAAGATGCTACCGGATGAATGCTTCATGTGCTCTGACAAAGAGTCGCTTGCTGTGGGCACTGAGCTGCTCGTGTTTGGCATGGCTCACATTGTGTTCAGATATAGCATCCTAACCAATTCATGGACACGTGCGGATCCTATGAACTCCCCGCGCTGCCTGTTTGGGTCAACAAGTGTTGGGGCTAATGCATATGTTGCGGGGGGCACTGATTCTTCTGGAAGAATATTGAGCTCTGCAGAGATGTATGATTCTGAGGAACATACTTGGACCCCCCTTCCTAGCATGAATAGGGCTAGGAAGATGTGTTCTGGGGTGTTTATGGACGGCAAGTTCTATGTGATAGGTGGTGTGGCCAGCAACAATAAGGTATTGACATGCGGTGAGGAATATGACTTGAAGCAGCGGTCTTGGAGGGTGATCGAGAACATGTCTGAGGGCCTCAATGGAGTGACTGGTGCCCCTCCACTAATTGCGGTTGTCAACAATGAGCTTTATGCTGCTGTTTACAGTGATAAGGATGTGAAGAAGTATGACAAGCAGAACAATAAGTGGATCACACTTGGAAAATTGCCCGAACGGTCTGTGTCGATGAATGGGTGGGGCCTTGCTTTCCGAGCATGTGGTGATCGATTGATCGTCATTGGAGGTCCAAGGACTTCTATTGGTGGCATGATTGAGCTCAATTCATGGATCCCAGATGAGCGACCACCTGTCTGGAATTTGATTGCCAGACGGCCATCTGGGAACTTCGTGTATAATTGTGCTGTGATGGGTTGCTGAGTCCACTGAATAAAGATTGAATGCAGTGGATATTTATGAAGGATAGTATGAACAAAGGCAGCCTGTTCAATTGCTTCAGCTCTGATTCTTCGTAGCAATTTCTGCCTTCTGCCCAGTTTCAGACCTTAACTGGACATCTGCTGAGCATCAGCAGTCTCATGTAACCCTTGAGTTCTAATACTTCTGTTTTGCTCACTAATCCATTCCTACATTTGCATTTGGATCAACTGCTCGTGATTTCAAAGAGACGAGACTATGCAAAACAGTGTTATATTAATAATCTAGAATCAAACAAATTTCAGAAGTTTTTTTCACTATTGATGAACAACCTGTTAAGCAATACTTGGTTCATCTGTGGCTGCTTCCTAGACATGATTATCAATTATCAATACTGTGCCTTAAATTCACTGGTATATTTTTTTTATTGATCTGTCTTACTTGCTTCATGGCATGCCTGCCTTTCTTAAATTGTGTTATGAGCTTCTGATTTGATAATGATATGTTTGACCTTGCTTGGTATTGCTCTAGTTTAAGTTGTCGTATGGATTATTGGGTTCAATTAGCTTTTCAGTTAATATGCTCTTGAGCTTGTGTTTGAATGAATCTATTTGGTAGAGTATGAATGCTTTAAACTCTTTCTTTTTTAGCAAAGGACTGAAAGGATTGCATTAATTTCTGACGGAGTGAGCAGATTAGCATTACTTTGTTTGCGACATTGGAGTTTGAACAGACAAAAGCTGGGTGTTACCCTTTGCATAGGTGGTTGATGACCGTTTTCCGGAATCCATGCTTCTATTGTCGACTCTTCTGGTTATCGATGTCGTCATCTAGCGTTACTTTCCTATCATTGAATGTTTCCTGAAAATGCGGAAACTCTGTAGCCTGTCGATTTTCCGTGTTCCTTTTTTTCTTTTCTGTTTTTCATTGAACACAAAGATTCCATTAGAAGCTTCCTAAGGTGAAAAACAAGTAATTTTTAACTGTTATTTATTATAATATTTTGTGTGTTTATCTGCATGGACAATATGTTGCAATAGTATTTGGAATCACAAGATTAGACGAGCTTCATTTGGGGTAGTAACTCTGATTAATTCTGTAACATACATCTCACATCACACGTGGGGAAAAAATTGGATGTCACGATATAAATTCAAATGGAGCCACTTGTTTTGTATAAGATGTTTGCCTTACTGTGTTAGCCTTGCATAAACATGTCATAGTACATTCGGAAACCTTGCCATTTGGAGCAAGAGTATTGTTGAGGGAAGAGGTTGCACTCATTTACCAAACGATCAACCATCGCAGCAGTTGGCTACTTTACAGTCTAAACGGCAATGTCATCTCAATATAAGATATTTCTGTTTTAGTGCAGCTGGAAGTAAAATGCACCCTCTTAGTTACCTTGACAATACGGGATCAGATGTCACTCTGTAGAGCCTTTAGTCACATTTGTCATGAGTAATCGTCAAAGATGACCTGGAATCTGGGGTTTATGAAGCATAAGCTGTATGGGGCTGGCTATGAAGGCACAAGATTTATTTTGATTACTTGTCAAGTTATATGGTGCATGCATATTGGATGGAATAAGTAGGGCTGTAGAGTCCTGCTTTTACTCAAGAGCGTGTGTTTTTCAAGCAATGTTTAGCTTTGAACTGCATAATTTGTGCTTTGATTTACATAAACCTCAAAAGATCATTTTGATGACAAACGATGTGCATGACCATATCTGAATTAATTTAGGGATGTTGTATGTTGTGTTTTGTTGTCACTTGTCAGTGTCATTCCTACCATTAACTTGATCGAACCTCTTCTGCAGATCAGAAATCACTTGTGACCTGTTTGTGTGATTGTGTCGCCCTTGCTTGTGACGCCTTTTTTTTTTCCTTTGATTGTATAAAGAAAGCGGGGCAATTTTCACTGGAGAAGCAATTAAGAAGTACTGCAGATATTTTTCAAACTTTGCTTCTTGATGAGGGGATTGCTGGCCCTTGCAAGGCAGAGCTTCATGCTGAATCCTTTGCTGGCTGTTTCTGAATATTGACCAGTGCAGACTACTGACATCTCTATGGGCGATCCTATCGGTTTGGTAGAATCCTGAAATCGCTCCCATCCATGACAAGCAACCCAACCAGATAGAACTCCCCATAATTTCAAGCTGGAAATTGCTGACTTTCTTTTATGCTTGGAACAGAACGGGCAATGTACATGCACGCGTAGCGACCTGAGACTGGGGAATTGCTTTGGTACGTTGCGTGAAGCTTTGTTCTTTTGACTCTGCGGATGGACGGCCCGGCCGGCCATTGATTCCACGAGCTTGCCCATTCCGGCGTCTCGTCATCGCCGTGGCTACGTCCTCGAGGCGCTTTACAGCACGGCTGCCTTGCCTTTTCTGTGCTCGCGAAATATTCCCCACCTCCATGGAGCTGCGCATTGCGTTCGGTGCAGGTGCACAATGATTTGATAGCTGCCGCTGCTGTGCCCTTCTTCCGGCGCCCAGTCCTGTCGTGCGGTTACTGCAACCAGGGTTTAAAAAACCGTCAGGTGGTGAACATAAAATTCATTCAAAATTTTCGGCGGTTAGCCACGGCTCTGGACGGCTAGCCTTTTTTGAACATAAAATTGCATAAAATGATGATAAAAATTTTAAATTTTAAAATCTATCTATCTATAAAAAGCAGAGTTAAACAGAGCCACCACATTAATTCTAAAATCCTAAAAATTCCCATGTTAATCGAAAAATAGTAGAAATTCTCACATTAATCATAGAAAAAAGAAAAATCTATATCGTTGAAGAACAGAAAAAAAAAAATGGGTAATTGAGAAAAATGGCTTTTCTCTTTCGGTTTTTTTGGTTTTGAGTTGCAAATCATGCCGTCTCTTTTACATTCTTGCGTGGATCCTGTGCTCTTAAATGCCTGACCAAGTGGCAAGTGGAGAACTTCGAATTCGTCAGACACGACGTTACCGTGTTTACGATCGGATCAGCGAATGGCAATGAAGAGATAAGCATAAAGCTAATTTTGGTGGTGTCCTTTTCAAGAATCTTGCCATCACCGAGTAATCATAATCTGTCCAGTTTACACTGTATAATTCGCAAGCTCAGCTGGGCATGACGGGAGAGCATCTCTCTGTGGCAAATGAAATCATGCCCAACTCCTTTATTCGCAAGCATACATCAGGCGTTAAGGCCCAATTTTTTTTTCCCAACCTGTCCAAATGACATCTGTTTTTTGTTCCAAGAGTACATACTTGCTCCTAAATACACCAGAAATTTTCTTGAGCACTTTTATTGATGCATTGGCAAGTACATATCAATGTTCAAAATGGTTAAACTTATTTGATAACATATCCTGTGTACACAGGGGTTTTGGTGTAAACTCCATGTACACTAACTAACAAAAGTAATGAAAAAATCTGAAAAAATTTGCAGATGTTCTAAAAAACATGCTCTACCTACGTATAAAGTTTGAATATCATATTCATTATATATCAAGAGTTATAAAAAAGAGAAAAGTAAATCAATTTTAAACTATTCGAAATTGTAATTATTTCCTATTTTTTATAACTCCTAATATATAATAAATTAGATCTTCAAACTTTATAAATAGGTAGAGAAACTAATGAAGAACATCTATAAATGTTTTTTAGATTTTTTCATGACTTTTGTTGGTTGGTGTACACGGGAACCCTCGTGTACATGGTATATGTTGCCAACTTATTTGTGTACAAAATTATTTATTTTAGTCTTTTTTTATCAATGAAACCACCTCAAAAGACTCAATAATGGCATAGACGAAGTGGATCAACTTTAAAAATATAATGAAGTTCAACTTAACATTTAACTCAATTTATCTCATTACCGATCTAAACCATACACTCAGATTCTCCCAAAAAAAAAATGCTATACTGCAGAACTATCATATTAACTTCTTGCTGAATAATGAGATTGACACGATTGTACATTGGCCCTGAACATCTAACTACGTAGAAGCTAGAACCTTGTTTCCCGTAGAAAAACTATCATGTTAATATTAAAAACAAAATTAATCCGAGCCGTTCTAGCGCGAGGAATGGATGGTTCTTATGTTAGAAACTCATTGCTCCTTCCCGGTGAATGGTGTGATGCGTCATGCGTCCTCGCAAGTTGCAGCACATTTTCCTCTCTTTTTTCCGTCTCTTTCGGGCTCTTGGGGTTGGGCCGGCGGTGGCCTCGTGGCTTCAAACTATGGACCGTTCGCGGAACAATACAGGCATGCAGCCCATAATACGCCTTTGAGGCTAGACTTGTAATCAAGGCTGTGCGTTTTTTTTTTTTTGAGGGAGATAAGGACTGTTCGTTAGGGAGGTCGTGCGCAATGGATTCAGCCTGCATATTATAGGGTCATTTGTGCACTCCGAGTCCATTTTAATCCTTTTTTTTCTGAAAAAAAGAGCCCCTCCAAACAAGCTCGCGTGCATCATCTGCCCTAAAGGCATGTTCGTTTGAGCCGAAAAGCTGCTTCTAGTTGTGATTTAAAATGTTTTAGACACTTAATAGAGAGCTTTTAAGGGGAAAATTTACAGTTAAAAAAGTCTTGAGAGCTCTGAGAATAAACACATAAAATCTTATCAGTGTTGTCGCTATGAAATAGCTGGCTACTTTATATGACCTAGAAGCTCTTATAATAGAATATATGCAAAGAATATGAATCTTTTCATTTCCATTTTTGAATTGATAAGCACAGTAGCCACAACCGCAGGGGTCAATCCCCAGACCAGGCCATAACCATAAATTGCCGTAAATGTTGATGAGAAAAAAGCTATTTTGTTTATGCTAGTCTACTTTCCAAGGGTAGGAAGAATTCCGTTCACAACATCGACTACGCTCTTTGTTGAGTGGGTAATTTTCTTTCTTTTTAAAGAATAAGCTCACTGGGAGGGGTAAATGCCACGATAAAAGAGAGAGGTTGATCCCTCGTTGGACTAGTATTTTTAGGTGATTGGGCCCTCTGCCCTAGCTGTATATATGGGCGGCCAAGGCTGGGTCTCTCTCACAGGCCCAGTGAGCCACAGCTTTGGGCTATTGTTAAAGTGGACCATCTAAGTGGGATGTGTATGCTAAGGTCAGCAGAGGTCATGATAATTGGATTACAAGCTAAAAAGACAAGAGAATAAGATAGAGGGGTTGTAGCTAACTATGATGTGGATGTACATTCACGTATGAACAACTATATATTAGGAAGTAGGTACTAAGTGAGCCAAGGTTAGACATGGATTCTGACATGAACGACTGGATGAGAACTGCAAATTAACTATTCCGAAATGGACAAGCCTAAAATTAAAACAAGCAGCAACATATACGTTTTCTAGGGCAATCACGCAGCTGCAGCGACCACATATGTGCAGAGGCCGACATAACAACTATCTCCGCATGTGAGTGCAGTGGGGAGCAGAGAGGAGTGAGTGCATGCAGGCGACTCTGGGCTCTTGTACTGGCCGGCGCCCCAGAAGCCTAACACTGCCTCTGAGCTGCTGGCAGCTGGCTACTATACTGCCGTCGTCGTGCCAACGTCTCTCAGCAACTAACTAGTAAATTAACTGGATGTGCCTCTGACCGATGACGCGATGCACAGATCACTGCTAGAGAACGGGTCTTCTATGTTGAATGCAGTGCGATATAAGCATAATAAGATGACCAAATACCCAAAATATGAGCACACATAAAACAATGCCATGGAAAAATGAATTTATCATGTACTCTACTAAATTGGACTTCAAAGTACCAAGTGACATGATAAACCAATTAAAGAACATGGCAGCCAACATATCAAGCGTTTCATGGAGTCAGATTGCATACATAGCCTTCCCGAATCACCAAAAATCACGAAAACCATAAAAAGAGCACAAATTGCATGGAGTAAGATTGCAAACCACCTAGATCTGAAAAAAAAATGGTTTGTTGCCTCAAACCGGACGACGCCAACCGCCCACGCCCTTGCTCCAACGCTAGTCGCCCGATGGCGGCGCGTGCAGCACCGCTTGTGCTTCCAGGAGCTTGTGGCGGCCAAGGACGCGGGGCGCAGCGGCTCTGGTGGGCAGGCGTTGCGGCTCCTAAGCGGCTTCAGCGAGCGGGCGTTGCGGCTCCGGGGCAGCTCCAGCGGGCGGGCGTTGTGGCTCTAGAGCGGCTCCGGCTGGTGGTCGCGGCGGCTCCGGTGCGACGGCCGGAGGCAAGGTCGGAGAGGTGCGGCGGCCGGAGGGCACGACGAAGGGTCGGGGCCGCACAGATCAAGAGCGGGACGGATGTAGGGGCGTAGGTGGAGGCTAGGGGCGGAGGCTCGGGCGGAAGCTGGAGTCGGAGGGGGACGGAGGCAGGGGCGGAGGGAGCAAGAGGCGGGCCGAGCGAGTCGCGTGGTAGGGTGGGAGAGGGAGTGAGCGAGTCGGGAGAGGGACGGGAAAAAATCAACGTGTTGGCAGCAGTGGGGCATTTCCCCGGGGTTTGGACGGGGAAAGGGCTGAAATCCCTCGGGAGAATAGGCTGCCAAATGCACCTGTGATTTTCCTAGCGGAAATTTCCTAGGTGGGATTCCATCCCCGGGATCAGGCCGGGATCCCGCGTAGCCTTCCAAACGAGCCCGAGAGAGGTTGATCCTTGGTTGGACTAGTATTTTGAGGTGATTAGGCCCTCTGCCCTAACTGTATATATGGGCGGCCACGGCTGGGTCTCTCTCACAGGCCCAGTGAGCCACAACTTTGGGGCATGCTAAAGTGGACCATCAAAGTAGAGTGTGTATGCTAAGGTCAGCAGAGGTCATGATAATTTGATTGCATGCTAAAAAGACAAGAAAATAAGATAGAGGAGTTGTAGCTAACTATGATGTGGATGTACATTCACGTATGAACAACTATATAATAGGAAGTAGGTACTAAGTGAGCCAAGGTTAGACATCGATTCTGACAAGAACGACTGGATGAGAACTACAAATTACCTATTCTGAAATGGACAAGCCTAAAATTAAAACAAGCACTTTAAGACCTCGGTGAGGGCCTCCGCGTTGTCCCGCTGGGCGACATGGACGGCGACCCAACCGACCCTCGCCAGAGACCCCCTCACCGAAGACCTAGCCGGCCGCCGTCGGCTGGTCTAGGCGACGGCGGCCACGCCCTCCCCCTTCTCCTCCTCCTCCTCCTCTCTCTTCTCCCCCTCCCTTCATCTTGTTCATGCGTGGGCAGTGGCTTGGCGGCGGCCGCTCCAGCTAGAGCCTGCAGCGCGGTGGCCGGATTCGGCGGCGTGGAGGTCGGATCCGGTGGCCCCAGGCCCGCGCGGCTCGTGCGTAGGCAGCTTCATGGCGGCGGCCGCTCCGGCCGGAGTCATCAGCGCGGTGGCCGCGGGCCCGCGTGGCTCGTGCGCAGACGGCGGCATGGTGGTGGCCGCTCCGGTCGGAGTCGGCCACGGTGTGACCGGATCCGGCGGCGTGGAGGCCGGATCCAGTGGCCACGGGCCCGCACTGGTCAACGCGTTGAGGGCTCTGGTCACCCGATCTTCTTTTTCGACGGCGAAGCACGGATCCGGCGGCGGTCGGTGGATTCGGCGAGGGCGCGTGGATCCGACGGTGAGTGGATTCGGTGAGGGCGTGCTCGGATCCGGCGAGGGCGTGGCGTGGCGTCGTCGGCTTGGCCGTGCTGCGGTGGTGCGTTGCAGGGTGTGGATCCGGCGGTGGCCGGTGGATATTCGGCGAGGGCACGCGCGGATCCGGCTTGGGCACGCAGCTTCTCCGTCCTCCTCCCTTCCCCCTCTCCTCCTGTGCCCGCCTCGGTGGAGGCCGCTAAGGGGGGACCGCTTCGGAGGTGGCTAGATCCCGTGATAGAAGGCCCGGATCTGGTAGGTGGTGCCCATGCGGCACGTGGTTTCGGAGCGGCTAGAGCAGGTGTGCTCCAGGGGCGCGTCACGGCGTCTTGGTGGCCGTCACTGCTAGTCGCCCTCGGTTTCGATTCTGCGGCCCTCAGCCTGGCGTCGCCTTGGTTGGACAGTGCATCGGCGGCCGGTCGGCGCCTTGGTGGCTGTCCAACATTTTGGCGGTGTGGTTCTGACACAGCGTTCTCTGTTCCGGTGGTGTGCTGCTGGGACGATGCATCGACAGTTGGGGTGCCGCGGCGGTGCGGAGCCCGATTTTCCAGGCAGTGATGCTTATCGCGGCACTACAGACACCCCTTCCTCGGCTTGGTGCGACAGCGTCTTCCTCGTTCGGCGTTGAAGCTTCGGGGTCCCCTCCACTTGGCAATGTCCTGTTTGCCGCCATCCTACCCTCCCCTCCCTGCGAGGTGTACGATGACGGTAGACGGCTTTTTCCTTGTCCGGCTTCGGGGTCCGGTTGGCCTCTGACCCGTTTTTCGACGCCAGTCTCTTCGGCTTGTTCTTAATGTGGGCGTGCCAGTGTCTGCCCCCAGTGCATTCTCAGGGTTGAGCGTTTCGGGCAAAAGCCCTGCCCAACTACTGTTGGGCCGGTGATGGCGGCGCTTCGCGTGTCGTTCCCTTCTGAGGCATCGCCGTGTTGCTCCCCTGTCGGGTGAAAGCCCTGTGCGGTCACTGACGACGGCGGTTCTCCTCGTCGTTCACCTTGTTGGAGGCATCGTGGTCTGCTCTAGTGCTGTGGGTGGTCACTAGCTCGTCCATCCTTATTGTCGTTAGCCTTTTGCTTGGTGGTGTCCTGTGTGGCTGGCTGCGGCCGGCGTCTATTCTTTTTAAGCCTTCGGCTTGGGTGGCGGCGACAACGCTGCGTTCTTCTCTGTAGGTGTGTGTTCAGGCCCGGCGGTGGCCGGTGTTGTCCTGGCTTTGTCCAGGTTGCAGCGTTGCGCTGTGGTTGTACCCCGTGCTTACGGGTTTTTTCTTTTATTTTTTTCTGCTTCAATGAAATAGGTCGGCAGTTCTTTTACCTCTCTTTCAAAAAAAATTAAAACAAGCAGCGACATATACGTATTTTTATGACAGTCCGCAGCTGCAGCGACCACATATGTGCAGAGGCCGACAATAATAACTATCTCCACATGTGAGTGCAGTGGGGAGCAGAGATAAATGAGTGCATGCATGCAGGTGACTCTGGGCTCTTGTACCGGCCGGCGCCCCAGAAGCCTAACACTGCCTCTGAGCTGCTGGCCGGCTACTATACTGCCGTCGTCGTGCCAACTTCTCTCAGCAACTAACTAGTAAATCAACTGGATGTGCCTCTGACCGATGACGCGATGCGTCAGCTAGCGAAGGGAGGGGCAGGTTAATCAGGTTAAGGTTAAGGTAGCTAAGCGAGACACGAGCACGTGGGGCGTGGGCTTGTATCGTATGTAGCACGCGCTGCGAGGGAGGGAGGCACGAGGCAGCCCACGCTGCGTGGTTGGCTCTCCGTGCGTGAACCCGGCCGCGTCCCTCCTCCCCCTCCTCCTCCCGTGGGCCGTGGAGACCGAAAGGCCGGCAAGAACGTGGCAGGTGGGCAACTTCACGGTCCATGCGTGCTGGCTGCTACTCCTAAGACCGTGAACAAGGTAAATTGTATGTGGAAGTAATAATCAAAATCTTAAGCGACATGGATGTTAGCGTTTGCTACTCCCCTAACAGCATCCTAACAGGTTCTTTTTGCAAGAGAAAAAAATAGAGGACGGATGGTTTTTTGGAATACTTTCAATGGATGAGTTTGTGAAAAAGGCGTAGGCCGATCTGCACACCATCTATCATCTGATGTTTGTGGGGATCTAGTGCGCCGTCTTGCTCGATGTCCCCATGCATGGCCATCCACCGCCATGGTGCCTGCTTGCTGCAGTGTCCTCCCTCGGCTCTCGTAGTCGAAGCGGTTGTTTCTCAGTTGCTTGATGCTGACGATGGTCACAACGGGCGTGTTCACCGCTGCCGCCACGTCAAACCGCTACCGCTTCGGTCCGTTGTCCCGCATTCTCATGGACGACGTCGACACCGACGAGCACCATAGCCAGATCAGAGAAGAAGAGGCCATTTAAAAGTAAAAAAAAAAATTGAATCAATCTGCTCATCTTCAAGATCGTTTTGGATCAACAAGAAACAATGATTTTTTTTGTTCTCCTTTGGTTCTTCTTGAAGAAAGGAGGAGAAGGAAATTGATCTTTCGATAACTCAAAGGAGAACAAGGTACAATATATAGCTTGGAGGAGGGGTTTATAGAATTTTTTCATAAACATGTTTATTAAATATTTCTTGAAAACTATCGAAACCTAGTTAAATCAAACATTTCAGCTTCACAAACTCACTTTTCAGATATCCAAAAGTCTAGTTTGTGAACGAGCTCAACGATGTCTCAGCCTCAGCTATTTTAAAGCATCTCGTCCCTCTCGTACGAAGTTAGCAGTCTTCACAGTTGACGGGATCATTTAGGAGCAGGGGATCGATTTGAGCCAATTCTAAGCAAGTTTAATATGGGGTGGCTCAAATCAGCACCAAGCTTAGAGTCAAACTCGAGATCGAGCTCAATGAAAGCTCGGTTAAACTCGAGCTTCGGCCGTTTCACCTCAAATAAAGGGGTCAATGCCGGTTTAAGGGAGAATATAAGACTATATTAACTTGGTTGGGCTCGATTTTGAGTTTTAGCATATTTTCACTCTTCACTATAGTAGACACCAAGAAATCTACCAGTTGGAAACAAGAGTACGCCACTGTTTCTTTCTCGAGAGGGTAATATAGGTCTCTTGATTTCAGCAGGACAAGAAACATATGCCTCAAGAAACCCGTGCAAATCATTCAAGTCCTCTTGAACTCATGCACCATTTAGGTTGACCAAGTGGCATAGGATTTTTCTCAACTGAATTGCGCCGTAGCTGCCGGTAACATAATTTCTAGTTGAGTCGATTGCATTGGTGAAAGTGCCATCATTCCAAATATTTCGTCTATTTAGAGAAGTACCAATCTCCAGTTGAAAAGCTTAGGGCGTCTTCGTAAAAAGGATCCTTAAAAAGAAACAAAAGAGAGCTGGTCATAAGAAAGAAAGAGAGAAGGCCGATCATGTAGAGTGAAAACTAGTAGAGTACCCTTATGTTACTCGCTGAGATACGATTAGCCGCAATGGGCTCACACACCAAATCATCCTAGAAATCTCGTCCTCGTCCTTTTGGCATCCGCCGGCCGCTGCATGTGGAGTTGTCAAGCACAGGAAGTGACAGAGGGTGATCGTTGAGCTCCCGTGCCCCCTCCACCTTCAGCTAATTCCAAAACACGGTTATGTAGATTGACCTTAAAAAAAACGGTTATGTAGATCAATGTCTATACTCTACAGCACTGTCTTGTTTCTACGTACTTTTTTTGGGGACACCGCGAAGTAATGGTGGCTCGTTGGAATTGTTTATAACGGATTAACCATTTTACACGATTTCATAAAATATTTGTTAGTATAGTTTCGTAAAGTTTTATGAAGATATAGTCAATAAATAGTATAATATCGTCTCTCGGCTTCCACTCGCTGCCACGTGGCAGCCTAGGCTCACAGGTTTCTCCATGCCCGCCTCGCGTAGCGCTCGCGTCGCGTACGTTTCGTCGCCACGTCGCCGTCTCCGCGCGCACTCGCTGCCGGCTTGCTCACGTTGCGTTTCGCGTTTCGTCTCCACGTCGCCCTCCCACGCAACGCGCTCGCTTGCCGCTCCGTGCGTTTCCCCACCACGTGGGCCTCCCCGCGCTTGCGCCGCTCCCAGCTCGCTCGCTGCGCCGCGCGGCTGGCTCGGCGCGCCGCGGGCGCGTAACTCGGCTAGTTTTATACAGTTTCGTTGCAATGATCATCCGTTGGCTAGCTAGCTGCTAGCATTACTGTATTTTATTTTCCTAGGAAGAGTATTACGTTTCTATTGCTGGATGGGACAGGCATCGGCATGACACAGCTCTGGCTAACTTTTTTCTATCTTCATCAGATCTGAGATCTGATTGTCAAGTCCGAAAATACAGGAAATTGACAGGAATCTTCTATGGCAGAGTACATTTGCGTGGGCCCACGCGTGTCATCTTCATAGCGCGGTAGCTGCTTGCAAAGACGGTGTAGTTAGATGCTCGGAAAGATCCACTTGGAGAATGGAGACCATCAATCAAGGACCACCCCACACTGTCTCAACTGTGGCGATCACCGCAAGATCACGCCACATCACGAGGCAGCCTTCGCCAGTTCATCCCTGAGTCTGCAAGGCCTTTTTGCTGCTTTCTTCTCTGAAAAAACTGAGATGCAGATTAAAGAGCCAGTGGTCTCCATGGCCACTTTGAGTAGCACTGGCAGTCTGGCACTACCTACCTTGGGCCAAAGTCTCAAGTCTGCGTTGATCTAGCTCCGAGAATTACTCTATCTCGGTCAAAAAGGCTGTCATTTTGATTGTACAGATTAGGGTTTATTAAGGTGAAGCCATCTTTGGGTGTTCCATTATCCGACAGGCCACGGCAGCCCAACGATGAGCCTCTCCGGCATGCACTCTATAATACTGTAGAAGACATAGAGTGTCTGTTGGAGCGAAAGAATTTTTTATAACGTAGAATAAATTGTGAAAGAAATTTTAAAGAGATGAATAAAGGGTTCATCAATATTGTTTTAGAGGAGAAATATAGAGGGACAGTTGGTGATGCTCTTATCTCTACAGGTAGTAAGATGAAAAATATATTTTTTGATCTAATGATCCAATAACCACTTCTCTCTTGGAGTTGAATAGAAGAGCTCTTAATTAATTAGTGGTCAATGGCCTCATCTACACTTTTGAAACGTGACAATTTATATTGAACGATATTTCCCCCCTTTTCTATGGACAACGGGAGCTAGAACGAGCTGAGAAGATACGTGGAATTGAAGCCTATGTTGAGCAGCTTGAACGCTGTGTCAACATTTGTCCTATGAGGAATGCTCTTAGCGTTTGCATGCATGTTCCAGACACCCCAAAGTAAGATCAATGGGCTCGTTTGGATGGTTACCCCCACGCGCCGTGCCTTCCGTCGGCGCGCCCTCAGCTTTTGACGCGCGTTTGGCTGGATACCGACGGAAGGCGAGGGCGCGGAACCGAAGGCGCGCCGATGAACAGTAAAAGGGGACGCGGGATTTGGCGAGGGCGGAGAAATCGGACGCCGTCGCTTGCCAAATCGCGCGAGGGCGCGCCTTGCAATGGCGCTCGCCCGCAGTTGGCATGGCTAGCGGCGGCGTCCTTCCAAACAGGCTCGACATCACCGTCGTTATTTTGGGCTCGTTCTTTTCAGCGTATCGTTGCGTTGATGTATTGCTGTAGCAAATTTGAGAGTCTTCAAAATGAGGTCTAAAGATTATAAAAAAATAATTAAAAAATAGTTTTAGGATATTTGGACAACAATCGTTAAAAATTATCACAACATATAGGCTTTATAAAAGTAACAAAATTTGCTACAGTAATACGCAACGGTACGATACGCTGAAAAGAACGAGGCCTCTGCCAAGAAAACTTGATCTCATACTGCCACTGTGCACGCACACATCTCGATGGCCCATGTAGGTGTAGTGGCCCGGAACCCATGGGCCGGGCCATGGCCCCACTCTCTGAGGGTCGGGCCCAACTGAACGCGTGGTGGGCCCCATCCTTTCATCACCCTATTAATATACGCTCCCTCCACATCTCTTTCCAAACCACCACTCCTCGGCTCCTCGCTGCTTGTACAGTTGTACTGCGCAGCTGCTCGCGCTCACAGCACTCACCTCACTCACTGGTCACTGGCTCACTGCTCACTAGCTAGGTTAAAAACTTCAAATCCTCACTCTGTTTTCTCCTCGTCCCTTCCACCATTTTCTCCACCCCTTCCTGCTCTCGTATCCCCCCTGTTCAGACTTGCTCGGAAAGCAAATACACAAGCAAGAAAGGGAGAGGCGGCCGGAGACGCCGTGTGTCTTCTGCTCCGCGAGCGGCCGCTCGCCGGAGGAGAGCAGAGATGTCGAGCCGCCGCGGCAGGATCACCGACGAGGAGATCAACGAGCTCATCTCCAAGCTGCAGGCGCTCCTCCCGGAGTCCTCCCGCCGCCGCGCCGCCAGCCGGGTACGAATGCGCATTGGTGCAGCCACGATGTTGAGCTATAGCTAACTCGGTTTCGCTCGTCGGTGCAGCAAACCAGCAAAGCCTGCACAAATTAAGGGTTCTGTGCCCGTCTGTTCTTGACTGACGATTGACGTGAGCTGTGCGCTGGTGTTGCAGTCGTCGGCGTCGAAGCTGCTCAAGGAGACGTGCAGCTACATCAAGAGCCTTCACCGGGAGGTGGACGACCTCTCCGACCGGCTGTCGGAGCTCATGGCGACCATGGACAATAATAGCCCCCAGGCCGAGATCATCCGGAGCCTACTCCAGTGATCCTAGCTGGCAGCTGCTCTAGCTAGCAAGTAGCTACACTTATATATAGCTTCCACGACTGAAGAGTGAGAAGGGAGACGACAAGATCACAAAGATCGAAGGCAAGGCATGCATCTATTTATTTGCTGCATGCTGCAGACTAGCTCATGTCCTGCCCATTCTCTTCCTTCTTATTCTTCTTCGATCGGTCGTTTTTGGTGATATATGTGTTTGTTTCAGAATTCAGAGGCCCTCGTTTAGGAGAGACGGCCTAGCTTGCGGTATATGATTGGTTATGTAGCACGATCTCTAGAAAAATTGATCGAAATGCATGGACTGGCTAGCTACTTGTACTAGCTGAGGAATTTGCTAGCTTGTAGAGAGCTCGATCATCCAAGCTTCATATGCTTCCCTAGAGGTGTTGTTTTGTAGATGTTGCTTTGCTTTGTCTTGATTTGTATTTCCAAACGGACAAGCTTAATTAACGACAACCACTTCGGAAAAGTACTGCTACTACTGTATCTATTCCATGATAATGTTTCCCGGCCCTATTTTTCTGATTGACACTAGTGTTTTTTTTAAAAAAATTTGATAGTGAGTCCAAGAAGTTACAGTTAAAAGCACAGTAATGGTAAGACCGATGCATTAGGGCTTGGATAACGTGCCAAAAAAAATACTAAGAACAAGGCCTCTCGTGTGTGTGTACGTGCGGCATATATAATTAACCAATACGAGATTTAAGCGCGCGAGAGCGGGATCGAAGGAAGCGGAACAAAAAAATAATTAGTAAAATCGAAACGTGGTTTAGGAGTTTAAAAATGTTCGACACGTTCTACGCAAAGGGAGATTAAGATGGTTTAGGATCAAAGATAGGCCCTAATACCTAGAGGGTCAAACTTTTTGGCTCATCCTCGGGCTTGCAAATAAATATTCAAAGTCATAGGGCCCAAACCATGCATCAGTTTTGCTATGAGATTTTTTCTAAAATAATAAATAAAACTTTCGGCCTCTGCAGCGTACGATCATTGCAAATATTTATTAAAAAATTATAAAACTAAAATAAATGACAAACAAATTTGCTGCTGGATTACTTGATCAAAAGCGTAAGCCAGATCAGCATTCATAGCAAGGCATCTTATATTGCCTCTAAACCTCTCGTACTTAAAAACATTGGGACCGACTTGTACACAGTCGCCTGGATTTGGGGCAAACGCGCAGGCGATTTTGTGGCCGTTGGATTTTGATCCAACGGCCAGCTCGTGCGAGCCGCCCCTCCTTTTTCAGCGCGTCCCGCATGCAAGCCCGATCCCCTTCTTCCTCCGCCCCTACTCCGCGCGCCTCGCTCCCCAGCCCCGCCGCCTCCTTCCTCCGCCCCGGCCGCCTCCTTCCTCGCCGCCGGCCGCTCCGCCGCCCCATCCTCCCGCCGCCGCGCCTCCCCCGCCCCCCCTAACCTCGCCGGCGCCTCTTCGATCCCCCATCCACCGCCGCCCGACCACCATCTCCCCCCTCCCCCGGCTCCGGCGGCGCCGCGCCGCCTCCGCCGCCGCCCTGACGATCCCGACCAACCGCCGATCCGCCGCCGCCCCGACCTCCCTCTACACCCGGAGGAACCCACATATTCCCTAACCCGAACCCCTGAACCCTAAACCCTAACCCGAACCGGCCGGCGGCGAGCTCGAGGGCGGCGACGGCGAGGTCGACGGGGACGAGTACGGTCCCTCCTTCCTCCTCCCCCTTCTTCCTCCTCTGCGCGTAATCGACTGCCGCGGTATGCCACCGCCCAGTCGACTGGCGGTGAGCAAAACCGAAAAACATTCTTATAGGCTGTTTGGTTGACTTCTCAGCTGAATCAGGCTGTATGAGCTGAGCCAGACTGGTTGGAGCCAGGCTGAGATGATGCAAATGGTTGTTGTTTAGTTAGTTGTATGAGATTGTATAAGATGCGTAGAGATGTTGTTTCGTTGACTGCACTGAGGAGAGAATGTATAGAGAAATTCAAAAGAGTGATGAAACATAATTAAAAATAAATTCTAGAAAATAAAATAACAAAAAATCTAATACAAAAATAAAAAAACCAAAAGAGAATCTTCATAAATAAATAAACTCAAAAATGAAAATTTTGAAATTTATATGACAAGTGTGGTCTAGTTTTGTTCAAAAAGTATCAAGAACCCATTTTTGAAATCGGTGCGGAAAAAGATATAGCAAAAAAAAAATCGAATCAAGTGTGTTCCCTACATTACTGCATGTGGTTGCTTTGCTACATTTGCAGAGCTTGGCTCTAGGGAAACGCTCAATTTGACCGTATCTCCAGAGCCTGGCCTAGAGGGAAAAATTGCATCTAAAGAGCCTGGGTTAGATAGGTGAGAAGCAACCAAACAACCTAGTTTTGTATCTCTAGATGCAAAACTGTTGGGATATAGGCAACCAAACAGCCTATTAATCGTTTTACAATCTCTAGCTAAGATCCACATCTAAGCAGACATGTACTAAGCACAGAATGGCTTCATGGTCTCACTATGTATAATAATTTATAATTTTTTTATCTTAATTATAAGTCTCACGCCTTAAAGCAGACTACAGTTGAAACCTCCAAGTCTCCAACTACCGCAGAAAAAGCCTCCGAGCTTTAGAGGCTAGCCGTGGGTCGCATGTCCAATGGATTCTAACTTAAAATATTGTAGCAGAAAAAATAGTGGAGAAAGAAATGTACATAAATAGTAAAAAGGAGATGTGAATAGTGGTCATATCGTTTTAAATTAGAATGCCGTCGGTGATGGCCTTACATACATTTCTCACAGTTTACAAGATCAGAGGCAGATTTACATGTATAATGTAAAAGGCACTCCCTCTGGCCGAAAAATAATGTAATTCTAACATTCAAACTGAGAGAATATTACTCAAACCAAATAACGCATGTACTCCTAAGTGGTTGATTAAACCTGGCCGGTTGGAGAAAATAATCCTAGTAAATACGCATGAAAAAGGAGCACATGCAACGGCCTAATAGAAAATACTCCATAGTTCATCAATGGAGTGGGACCCGCAGTCTAGGATGACATTCGTTTTGGGATAAAATTTAAAGGCTAAAATGATTTTTTTTAGACTGAGGGAGTACAAATTAAAGTCTTGGCGATGACCATTTATGCTTAAAGGAAAGCTAGCAGGGAGCCTCCAAGGTTGGAGGCTTAGGTGATGCACCAAGTAGCCCACAATAGTCTTATATATAGCTTCTAATTGGTGCTCTCTCCTGTTTAGAGGCAAACTTAGAGGTTAGGAGGTTTTTATATATATGGCTTAGAAATAATGATGAGTGAGATAATATTTAAGAACCATTCGATCGGAAATGAAATCCTGATCAGGTTTATATAGGGAGACAAAAAGGTGCTCTCGAGTGGTTATGTGACAGACAATAATTAAACAGAACCTCTCCAGCTAAAGTGTTAAACACGTCGACCACGGTGATTTGATTAGATCTCTCAAGGTGCCAATTGGGGCCCTAATGTATAGTGTTTCTTTTAATGGCAGGAGGAGGCCCGATTCCACAGAGATGTGACTTGCTTAATGTGGGTTTAGTACATTGCAATAAACAAGCTAATGCACGACCTGTGCATTTCAGAGACATCTGCAAGCTCCATGAACATTGCCCGAGTTAATTTGTCCGTAGCGCGGTCGATCGTCTCATGATCTAGCACGTCAGATCACTCCCGGTTGAACTGTGGGCGCAGTGTGCTCGTCGCACGGATTTGATCCCGACACCTGCTCAAATCTCAAGAGCTGTGCAGGTATATCCAAGCTAGTCAAGCTCTGCGCTGCGCAGATACATCCAAGATCCTCCATCCAATAGGACGACTATGAGACTATCCTATGGGATCGTCGTTCAAGATCACCTTGGCAGGCGTAAAAAAGAAGCCAGACGCTTGGGGAATGGTTCACTCGGAGTTGAAGAAAACAGTGCACAAGATACCACTAGTTTTGCTAACCCGGAACAAGTCTTGAGCCTGAGAAGAGGGAAAGCAGCTAGTAGCTGCAGCGAGGCTAGCTCGAGTGGCCAGCCTGAGACTGTCTTTTTAGTATATTACTTAGTTTATGAGTTCCGAAACCCTGGAAGTGCAATGGCTCAGGACTTGAGGTTCATTGCGTGGGAAACAGCGCTGGGAAAATCCCTCCTTGGTGCAGGGCTGGGAAGATGGTTTTGGGAGCGATTTGGGGAGGACTGTCACTTTCTGTCTGCGACGTCGAGAGCTCGCAGCAGGTTGCAGGCCAGGCCGGCGCCCGCGTTGCCAGGAGGCGTGTCCGGGCGCCCTAGAAACGTGCCTCCCTTGTCTCGTCAGGTCAACACAGCAACGTGCCAAGAGCATGTAGAATGCTGCACCCCATCTACTTGTGGAGGAAAAATCGTTCCGACGTGTATATAGAGGTACATATGACTTTTTATAAGTGTTACCAATTGACATGATATTCAAGTTTTCCTCATATACATAGATTACGTATATTATTTTTAAAAAAAAGTGTTGCCAATAGGCATTATATTCAAAATTTTTGCAGATAAATGTAGTTACGTTTTTTTTGAAAGTGTTGCCAATTAACATTATCTCCGATCCTTTCTTTCCTCTTCTTTCCTCAGCTTCGATGAGCGGACCGCTACCCTCCCGCTCCTAGAAAGTAGAAAGTAGAAAACACCCCAGTGATTTGTAGTGGAAAAAGTGTCAATTTAGTCCCTAAAATTTCGCCTATGTACCAAATCGGTTCCTAAAGTGCAAAACCGGCTAAGATTAGTCTCTATGATATTAAGAAAACCCAAGTTTAGTGCCTTGACTGGTCAAAACCACTTTTATGGGTAGTTTTTACCGATATGGATGCCACATAAGCTGGTTTACTCGTGTGGAAGCCACATACACACTGACATCACCCTACCTCTACCCCCCCTCTCTCCCCCTCTCCTCCCATCTCTCTCCTTCCATCACAAAGAGGCCACCGCCCCCACCTCTCCCGCACTAGATCCCGAGCCGCCATCGCCGGCTCCTCCTCCTCCTCCTCCTCCTCCTCCTCTTGTCGTCGGCTTGATCTCCTCATCCTATGCTGGCCCAATCTCATCCCGCGCCACCACGCGCACCCCTTCCAGCACCGATGACATCCCAGGCCAGCAATGTCTAGGCAATCCTTGGACTAGAGGAGAGATACCAGAAAGAGTAGATATTGAGATATATGAGAAAGATTAGAGAAATGAGATGAGATGACATGTCGCCACTTGACAGTTACGAGGTGTCGATGAGGCATCCATGAGCGTAAAACCGGGTTGTTTGGCCTCCACATCAGGTAAAACCATATGCAAATGTGTTTTTGACTGGTCAAAGGACTTCTATAATATCATATGAACTGATTGCATATCGTTTTGTATCGTACGAACTAAATTTGATGCTCGGATAAAAGTTTAGTGATGAAACCGATATTTTTTTCGGCGGCACTATTTCGCAGGCGTTTGCGCGCCGGCCAAAGGCGTAGGCGCCGCGGTCGGCCGTTGGATCGTGGGTGCATGCGCAGTCGGCCGTTGGATCGTGGGTGTATCTGGATTAATCCAATAGTTAGCACTCAATTAGTGAAAATTCCACTAAATTTCTACTGTTTTCCATATTTTCATTTACTAGAAAAAAATGTTTTACGATAGTGGAAATTTTTGCGCGAGGTCTGATCTATTATAGATTTATTTTTTTGTTTATTATAAATTTTTTTGTTTTCTGTTTATTATAAATTCTATTTTGTTTTCTGCTTTTTACGTCGAGAGATTTTTTGCTCGTATAATTTACGAAATCGTGCAGGCGTAAAAAATTCCATTAAATTTCTACTCTTTTTTTTCCACATTTCCATTTATTAGAAAAATGTTTGGCGATAATGGAATTTTTTTGCGCGAGGTGTGCATGCATGTACGCGGCATGTGCCTGCACAAATGCTAAAATTGCATACCCACGCCTAATTGTGCCTCCCTATTTTTTTTCTTTTCTTGTGCGTAGTCGATTATAATAGAAAAGCCGAGATAAGTTGCGAGCGTGTAGAGAAGATTTGTTGTCTTGTGTATACGCAGTTACGAGTCTAGCAGTTTCAAAGTTTGTGTGTCGTGCGTGCGTGCGTGCGTGCGTGCGTAGCGTAGGTATGTCCGTATCTGCATGCGTAGACGTGGCAGCGGGAGGAGCCGGGATCTGCATGGGAGCGCGCGCCTGTTGCGGCTTGAATGCAGGGCTACCGGCGGTTGGGCGAGGTGGCTGTCGATCGCCCGACGGCCGGCCTCCCCGGCGGCCCACTCGCCGGACAGCGGGGGGCCGGCCGTCGCCATCGCTGCCGCAAGATCCAGCCTTCCGTGTTCCCGGCGGCAGCTGCTGATAAAAGGCGAATCGAATTCCGGCCGGCCTCTGTAGGGGCTGCCTCGATCTGGCTGGCCTCCCGGGATGCCATGCCACGGCCACGGCCACGCGCGTACAGGCCCGTGGATGATTGGACCATGTACAGTGAGTGGACTCCATCAGTCACTCAGCTCAGCAAGAACTATCGAGCAGGCTCCATCTCCATCGCAGATTGGCAGGGCAGGGACGTCGTGGAGAAGGGAAGCTAGTGCTTTTCGGGGCAAGTCCTTCTCATCGGATAACGACGATCGATGCCCTGTGTTTGGAACGATCCGAGGCGAGCGAAGAAGGAAACAGAGGGCGCTGCAGCCTGCAGCTGCATGCGCAGTGCGGCGGCGGCGGAGGGCTCGCCGCGGCGACGACGTACGGCGCGTGGCGCTGCCTGCCCCGGTGGAGGAGCTGAGCCTGAGCCTGACCATGGGCATGGGCATCTAATCGCTGTCGGATCTAGCCGATTGAGGGATCCATCAATCATTGCGCTGCCTGCCCGGAGCCCCGCCGAGCCGAGCCCACCCCTGCCGTTGCAACAGATGTTCCATGTATACATATACCTACGCCATTATACCGTATCGTGTACAAAAATTTTTATTTGCGCTGAGAGCACCTCAATCCAAAACTTTAAATGCACGCTCTATAACACTATCGTTTTTGTTGATCACCATACGACTGAATTTTAAATAAGTCGATTTTTTGGGCATCTGTGGCGTTCTAGCCTTGGGTCCTGCTTGGGAAGGGGAGGTTCTCGTTCCTTTGCTTCGGTGGTGATTGACGGAAACATGGAACCGCATCAGCAATCCAGTAGTGCTGGAGGGGCTGGAGATCGAGGTAATTTTCTGGGTGGTGATGGAGTTAGCACATTTGATAATACTGCTTTTGGTCACGGTTTTCGTCGAGTAGACGGCAGATCTGGTGGAAATAGTTTTGGTGCCCTAGGGGGGTTTTCTTCTGGTTCTGGAGAGGGTAATTTTACTAGATCCATGTTTGGTGGTGCTAATTCTTGGTGTAATGGTGCTGGATCTCGTGGTTTTGTTAATCGTGGTGCTTTTGGAGGTGCTAGAGGGCGTGGTCGTGGTGGTGGCCGTGGCTATCCTCAGGGATTGCGTTGTCGAGGTGGTCGATTTGGGGGAAGGATGGATGATCATGCTCAAAGTTCTAGATTGAATGACTCAGTTGTGTTTTCTCCTCAATCTGGATCGGGTGTGCAAAGTTGGAATCGTGGTTTTCTACCTCCCCCTGGATCCGGTCCAATAGGTGGTTGGATTAATGGTTTTCGCTCCACTGAAACAAGTAGTATGATGTTTGGTAAGCATGCGGGTCCAACTGTCTCCAATCCCCTTGGGACTCTTGCTGCGTCCTCGGGCCAATCGGGTTCAGCAGATTTTGGAGTTGCTAAGAATTCCAGTAGTAGTGGAAACATGAATGCTTGGGAAGGTGGTACTAGCAAAAGGTCAGACTCTTTTCAGTCCAATCAGCAGGATGCTTGGGGTGGAAGGAAAAATGGTGATAAAGAGGATAAGTTAAAGTCTGGTTATGGGGTTAAGGAAGGAGTTCTTGGACCTTGCTTTCAGTGTGGTAGAAAAGGGCACGTGTTTGCTGATTGTCCTCATGCAGTCAAATGCTTTAACTGTGGTAAGGATGGTCATGTTTCCTCTATGTGTTCTTGGAAAAAAAAACCCTGGGATTATGTGGCTCAGTCATTTGGCATGCAGTGCGAGGATGTTGGTTTCTTTTATATCCCTGGAGTCAAGAACCCTATTGCCCATTTTGACAAGGCTAGTGCAGCGCAGCTTTAGTCTCTGTCACTCAGGGTATAGTTTCTGTGGATGAAGTTCAAAGAGAATTTGCTGCAATATTTGAAGATAAAGGTCCCGTGAAAAGGATTAAGGATGATCAATTCCTTGTTAAATTTCCATCTGCAGAGGCGGTGAAAGTTATGTCTGGGTGTTTAGAGATGAGAATGAGATGTGCTGATGCCTTTTTGAAAATAGAACCTTGGAAAACTGGGATTGGAGCAAAAGGAGTATTGCAGAAAGCTTGGATTAGAGTTCATAATGTTCCAATGGAACAAAGGGAAGATTCTGTGCTTTTCTATGTTTGTTCTCTGGTTGGTAAACCTCTTGAACTGGATGTTAATAGTTTGGGCAATCTGGATTTTTTTAGAGTTTGCATTGGATGTAGGGATGTCTCCTGCTTTCCTGCAATTGCAGAGGGGGTGTCTTGATGAGGCTTTTTATGACTTCTACTTTGAGCTTGAGGAAGTTATTGATCTAGGTGTTCCTCATCAAAAAGGATGGCCCATTTCCACCTCTTCTTTTGTGGATATGGCTGCAGAGGGCAATTGCATGACAAAAAAACAGAAAACTGATGATATAGTGAACTCAAATACTCAGTCTGAGAAGGAAGGTAACCTCAGTGCTTCAGATGTTAAAACTCCTGGTAAGGGCAAGGCTGTAGCTTTGGATTGTGTTTTGGAGTCCTTCCCTGTCTCTGATGCCTCTGATAAGATTGAACTGGAAAGAGATATGCTCAACAAGGAATCATGCTCTAATGGTGATTGCCTTGATAATGTTGAAGATTTCTCAGTTGGTGACCTTATCCTCCCTGTTATCACCAAGGAAATGGCATGTAAATCTCTGCAAGCTTGCTCTCATAAGATTTTAGTTGAAGAAGTGCAGACTGATTGTACAGATGTTCCTATTTCTACATGCGTTCCTAAAATATTCATTCCAGGCTCTCCTGAACAGAATTTTGATGTTGCTCTTCTCCCTTCTCTAAAGAGATCCTTGGGCTTTTCAAACTGGTGGAGACATTCTGTGGAAGGAGTTGGGAGGGATAGTCTGTACCCTGGTAACAGTTGTTGGGTGGATGTTCCTCATGCTTTGGAAGAAGATTCCACTGAGGCTAATCCTAAGTGTGAACAAGCTTTAATCCTCTCTTCTATTTCTGGCATTACTGCTGATACTAGTAAAGTTGTGGGGGTCTCTCAGGATAAGCAGCTGGTCTCTAAGCAATTTTGCTTACAAGACAAAGGTCATTATATTGATCAAGAAGGAGGTTTTCTCAAGCCCTTAGAAGAAGTGCTAGGTTAAAGGACACTTCTAATCTCCATTTCATGAAGAAAGTTGAAGTGCAGGCCAAGAAAAAAAATCTTGAAGGTAACTGACGACGTGATCACCGCTCAACCACTGCGGATCACACCCCGGTCAGATTTTCTATCCTGCTAGCCGATCAGCTCGAGCTCGGTTCGATTTGAGCGTCGGGCACGACGAGGAGCAACTCACAGGGTTTACCCAGGTTCGGACCCCCTCGCGGGTAACAGTCCTACTCCTGCCGAGCCTTAGCTCTTTTCTTGTTGTGGTTGTGTGTAATGCGATTACAGAATGTTTCGGAACCCCCTCTCCCTCCTCTCTCCGCCCCTTTTATACGAGCCTTCGAGCTGGCGGAGAGAGCCGAGGGGTAGGCAGTACAGTACTCTCAGTACACTCGATAAGACACGAGGACACGACAGGAGAGACGAAACGTGCTGCCGCCGAGCGACGCCGCCCACGCATGCTTCGCAACTGGCCTCTGACCCGTGTGAACACGCCGGTGACAGGACGGGTGGGCCCCAGCTTGCGCCGCCTGACGCGGGCGGCCAGCCTGATGATGGC
>SPJY01020470.1:1634857-1761781 GCA_005191435.1 Raddia distichophylla
ATTTCCAATTTTCTTTGTAATGTCTGAAGTGGCGGTCAACCTGCGGTACAGACACTCCCATAGCAAATTTCTTATTTAATGCTTCGGCACACTTCAAGTGGTGTTGCTTCTTGAATTTAAATCCAGCATGTTGCTCCTTGGAGAACTCGATGAACCAATCAAGCATGAATTTGGTTTGGTCATCATCCCAACAAATAGTCCTCTCACGAGTGGGCCCTTCATTGTTGACCTTCTCCTTGCCTTTCCCCATCTAGACAAATGACAAGTGAAGCACATGTACAAGTTACTAACATAAATTCCAGCAAACATGCTGCCATTGAAGAAAAATTTCAGCACACACAAACCAATGAAGATATTTGATAAAAGTACAGAACAATACATAAAATTGATAAGTTCACAAATAATCACAGTACATAACAATTGATAGGGCAGGATACAATAAAATGTTTCAACAAGTACAATGTTTCAACAAGTACATGACATAGAAATGCTACTCATCCATCGCTAACTCAGCAGCTATTTTGTCGTCCCACATCTTTTGTGCTAATGCATCCCTTTTACCGGCCCATGCTTGATTATCTCTATGCATGTCCACATGACCACGTTTACTTCTTGGAAGATGTTGATACCAAGTGAGATCATCATAGACATATTCATCAGGGCCATCCTCTATGATGAAGTTGTGCAATGTACAACAAGCCATTACTATCTTAACTTGGGTTTTCAAAGGGAAAAATGGCTGACTACCCGTTATCTTAAATCTATTCTTATATGTACCAAAAGCCCTTTCAACGGTTGTCCTAACGGAAGAATGACGGTGGTTGAACAACTCTTTAGGGTTCTCAGGCTCTCGGGCTCCTTTAAACTCCTTAAGATGGTACCGCACACCACGATACGGGGGTAAAATGCCCGTCCTTGCTGCATAACCAGCATCAGCTAGGTAGTAGTGGCCTACATGATTAGCACACAACCATTAGCTATGGATGGACAAAACCTTAGTTCTACATGAGGAATGGGTGATACAAATACCTTCTGGGATTTTTAGGCCTGTCGGTCGGGATAGGGCATCTTGCAGCACATATGAATCATGGGCAGATCCTTCCCATCCGGCTAAGACGTATGTAAACCTTAGGTCAAAGTCCACGGCAGCGAGCACATTTTGTGTTGGAATTAGTTTCCTACCCCTAAATCTATCTTGCATGTGGATAGGAACAGCTGCTGGTATGTGTGTACCATCCAAAGCTCCTATGCATTTCTATGAAAAATGGCAAGACATATGTTAGCTCTTACATTCACATATGGACACATCATCAATAACATAGATATCATGGTGTCATGTTACCTCAAAATATGGGTAAAATCTGCTATTGGTAGTTATCTTCGCATGTGTCTCGGTGGTTCTCATGACAATGAAGTCACTTGACATGATACATAATGCATCTAGGACTGCATGGAAGTACCTATGTACTGTCTCCCCGGACCGGTAAAACTCAAACCCAATTGATCTATTAGTCCATTTGTGGCCGACAACATGCATAAACATTGCAACTTGTTCTTCAATAGTCACATGTAGGGTGTCCACCAGCAGCCCACGATTCCTAAGGTGAGAGCACAACCTATGGAAAACAAATTTCCGCATGCGCAACTCACTAATGCAATTAGCTTCAGTGCCATTGTACAAACGGTTCAACCGTGCAGCCCTACACACATCTCTAGCCAACATTGGACCATAAGTGACTTGTCTCCTCTTCCTTATTATTTGAAGTTTATACCAGAACAATGCTACACAGATTGCAATGCTAATAATCGCTCTCCTCCTCCTCAAATAATTGCAATAGCTATTATAATGTGCAAGCAATACTTTCTTTGCACCCATCTATGGACAATGTGACCATAAGTCAGATCCACCATATATAATCGTTGCAATTTGCACACATGCAAAGTAAACAAGTTCAGGGTTTGTTACCTATGATTTCTAGGAGGATGTACTGAAAATCCAATAATCAAAATCAGATATGATCCAATGTTCTTTTCTTAGATGATTCCCTGCATTATACAATCAACTTTCATTCAGATTATAGAGCAAAGCAGAGATGCGTATGCTGCACATAGGTCATGAACATGCTCATGGAAAAGAACAAAACTGAGAGCACAGTGGAGGGGCGTACCAATGGAGGCATTACCCTGTTCATGCACTGCTCTGCTGGCGCCCTGGCACCAGCTCCCACCCGCGCAGTCCTGCCCCGATCCGGCGGCCTCTTCCCTGGCACCAGCTCCCACCCGCGCCGCCCTGCCCCGATCCGGCGGCCTCCTCCCTGGCACCAGCTCCCACCCGTGCCTCCCTTCCCCTATCCAATGGCGGCGGCGGCGGCGGAGCCCTCCATCCCTTCCGCGATGCGCCGGCGGCGGAGAAGACCTTGGCTGCGTCGCCCTTCCCCTATCCGGCGGCGGAGAAGACCCTGGCCGTGCCTCCCTTCCCCTATCCGGCGGCGACCGTGCCTCCCATCCCCGATCCGATGGCGGCGGCGGCGGCGGAGCCCTCCTCGATGCGCCGGCGGCGGAGAAGACCCTGGCGCCGCCCTTCGTTTCTCCCCTCTCCGCTCGTGTTCTTTCCTCTCAAATCGTGCCGCAGGTTAGCTGCTTAGCGGGTGTGGCGACCATTTTCACCGCCACACATTTGGCGAGAAAAACTGCTGGCGAGCGATCCGACTGCGCCTAACATCCCAAACAGACCCACTTTTGTTTGAAACCCGAACCACCCCAACCCGTTAGTCGGCTAAACCCGTTCTCACCCATCCAATAGCAATCCAATTGAATCCCCAATCCATACAAACCATTTCTTTCCAACCCATTAGCACCCCTAACTACAGTCTCCGTACCGGGGGCTGTATCAACTAATGGTCAAATTGCAATTATGCTTCAATTCCTTACCGAGAGTATTGGTTCTGCTAATATTCTTGAATTCTAACCTCCGTTCACAGAGCAACAACTAATCTTGGTGAAAACAGGCTGCACATGTTCGTTCAAAGTTCTGACTGGCTTGGTTGTAATTGCTAAGGATTAATTGAAGGAGGCAAGATATTTAGAGGGACTGATGGTGCTCATGGATGGGATTTCACTTGGTGGGGTTCTTCCTCTGATGATATTCTGTATGAAGCCAATGCAGCAAGCATTCAAAGAATCAAAGTGATGAAGGTATAAAAAAATCTCACATATCCTTGGGCAGAACCAAGATTTCTTCCCGACACCCGATCACACTATGGGTGCTACGCGCTTTAAGGTATCGTATGTCATAGAACATTACTATGGGTGCAATATTATATTTGAAGTTTCAAAAGTTATAAGATCTGTTGCATGACAAGCAATCAACGTCACAAGCAATCAACTTCACAATCGGGTATGCAAAATACTGAAATATAAATCGATTCCCCAAAGAATCTGCTGTGTTGTCAAGACCAATTTATGATTCTTGGTTTGATCATGGGTTGACATCTCTTCAGGACCTTATCCCTGATGTGTCTATCTATCTGAGAGCTACCTTCAATACATGTAACCAGAGAATGCTACCTCACCTTAAAATTGAAGATGCCACTACAAGATTTGCATGAGACGCATGAGAATTGCCCACTACTTTTTCAACAAGGAAATTCCATACTGTTGATAACAAGTGAATTGCCCATGACATGCACCACTACCTGCACCCTGATATTAGAGGCCGAGTATTATATCCAGAAAGGAATCAAATTTACTCAAGTATTCAGGAAATCTTGTGCTAAATTGAGATTGATGTGCAAGAAGTGCATGTGCCGTGTGATCCTGGTGATCAGTATCGGCTTTAGGACAAGGCGATTTTCATAGAGGAAGGTATGTCGCACACATGGGCTACATGGGCTGATGGAGCTGGCCACTAGATGGGCTCATCGCCCATTTGGTGGATATAGCACTACAAGAGGTCAAAAACAGGGCATCAATCAAAACGAGTCTCCTCGTCCTACAGCTCCTGTTCTTCCTATTCCTCGAGCTGTCAAGCATGAAGTATCCCCTTCTGATTCTCATCTGGATTGCTTTTTCCCTTGACTCTTCTTCTATTTCTCCCCAGTTGTATCCTAAACCCTTGTATCCTGTATCCTAAAGCTTTGCCCTTGAATCATTTGGTGTTCATTGAAATGGGTCATGACTCATGACAGGCTGGTGCTGGATGTGAGGGGGTCTGACCAAAGCCTCAAGGAAATCACCGCGATGTTTGTGGACTTCATGGTGTACCAGTTTGTAAGCTTGATACCAAGCTGCTTACATATGCAAAGGAAACAAATTCTTCAGAAATCATTGTTATTGTCACCAGGTTTACCATGCTTCAGAAATCTGAACCATTTCCAGTTTGCATACAAAATAGCTTCATCATCAAACGCAACTTTTTCTTCTGGAAGGTCACTATCTAACTCACTTTTCTGGGAGATAACAGGAAGCTGCTCCCTATACTGCTTTGCCATTTCCTCAGCTTCAGAGAACACCTTCTGCAGGGGCATAAGACAGATGGTACAAGATGCATAAATTATTTGTCTCCAAATTTGCCCCAAAAAAAGAGAAAAATGAAAATATGGAGTATAAACAAAACAAAACTAAAAATGAATCACTGTCTTACCTCTTTGTCTGATAGAAATAAACCAGGTGCACTCTCAAGGTCAGCTATACTGTTCATTAAGTAGCAAAATGAATTTCAGTATTCTTTCATATCTGATCGAAATCTCACACAAACAAAGTTTTCAGTAAACAAGAACCATTACAGCGCTTTGTCATGGTTAGTTCAATGCTGAAAACAATGGGCAGTATGTTCAAGGTTTACCTGAGTGCAATTTTGTCCGGCATAGTTGATCTGACCACAAGAACTTTCACCTCATCATCTATCCTAAGGATGTCACTTACTGACATCACCCGGCCTTTACTAATGTTGGAGATGTGCAACAATCCACTGCATACAAGTAGTTGATTACAACCAATATATTATTATTTGCTTTCTTTGGCAAATGAAAAAAAACATCTATTTTTATTAGGACATGCCAATTTGTAGGTCCTTACATTAAATATGAATTATTTACAATCAACAAATAGTAAACACAAGTTGCATTTAAACTTTTCCATGTCATACCTTCTGTTTGTCCCAGTTATCCTAACTTGTGCACCATATGGATAAATCTTGCAAACTTTCCCTTGTAGAAGAGTTCCTTCTTTAAGATACGTCATTTCCTGAAGATTCAGAGTGTAGTATATTGGCATAACGATTTTTGCTATATGTCGAACAATATCATTAGCATTTTGCAGTCAAAAAGGAAATGAAATTAGTGTGTCTAACTTTTCATCAATCTGGGACCATTGACAAGAAAACTAATCAAGATTTTGGGGGACAAGAAGGTCCACAAATGTGTCGTCGATCTATAGTACCGAAAATACAATGCCATACAACTGAATTGACATTGACAATTGGTGCGAGCCTGATGACACTTGTTATAGTGTGTCAACCAACCAAGTGCAGTGAAACACATAACATATTTCAGATTAAAATGTGTGCCACAATATCTGTGCCACAATATCTGACTGACCCACAATCTCTATTCTGGAATTCTGGTACTTGATCACTACAGTTTACAGATATATGAAATTTGTGAAGTTACAAACAAATCATAACATGGTTTGTATACGCACTTCCATAATAACAGCAAAAGCTTCTAGATTAGGAAGAAAAGTATGTACTAACCCATGCTTTCTTTTCGCTAATAATGAGGACATTGGTTTCTTCATCTAGTCTTGTGATACAGACACGTATGTTGCGACCAACCTGTGTGCAGAAGCAATCGAATACCTCAATGAGGATAAACAAAAGTTAATAAGCAAAAAAATTTCAGGCATTATAGTTATACAGAGAAAGGAATGGTGTCTCAGGCACAAAGGTAGAGAAGTAAATCATCGATTAATCAGAAAATATTGCTTACATTGTTTTTCAAGTCTGTGAACGTATTTATCCTGTCCATAAGCTCAACTTTGGGAAGGAATGCTCTCAGCCCCTAAAGAATCCGAAACAAATATGAGACTTGAAACAGAACACTACAATCGTACAAATATTTGACGATTCGAGACATTACGAACAGAAGAATGAGTTCATTTGACGATTGAAGACATTATTACCTCAATCTTAGTAAGAAGTCCACCAGTGTTCCACTCGTAGATCTTCACCTCAATTGGCTCGTCAAGATGCATAATCTGTCTGACAAACACATGAAACATTTGCATCAGCGTTCCATGCTTCCATATCCCCATCGTTAACAATGAGCTATGCACTCAATCTCAACCGCGTCAGATGGAAGAGGGCACAGCGTGGAGAACTAAACCTGCCTAGCGCGGTGCCACGCGAGGCGTCGGAAGAGCCGCCTCGCTGACAGCAGCGGCCGGCCACTCAGCGTGCGGCCGAGCACCTCGGCGAACACCACCGTGCCGGGCGCCACCAGCGCCCTGCCCCAGCGCTTCTGTCTCTGGGCATCCTGGTCCACGGGGGAGGGGCCCGCCACGAAGCCCACGCTCCCCGGCCGACGCGTGGCTGCCTCAGCACTGCCGGTGAGGAGCTCGGCGCGGTGGAGAGGGAGGAGCTCCTTGGCGAGAAGCGTGCCGAGGCGGTCGGCGCCGACGGCGACGTCGAGCCGTGCCTCGGTGCCGGAGACCACGACCCCCACGGCGAAGTCCCCCGGCTTGGGGTCGTAGAGGCCGGCATCGCGGTCCGTGCCTTCCAGGGCGGCGTTGAGCAGGCGGACGAAGCCGGCGGGGAGCGCGTCGTCGTCGAGGCGCGCGGACCTGGCGGGCGGCTCCGCTCGGCACCGCATCGAAATCTGGGACTTGGAGATGGGGAGAAAAGGCTGCGGCTTGGGGAGCGGGGGAGGATGCAAGACGGGAGGGAGGAGACGGCGAGGCGGCGGCATGCTGTCGCCGGCGGCCGTCGCGTCGCGTCGCGGCGTCGACCGTCGAGGCGGTTACTTTATCCGCTTCTTGCCTTTTTCTCTTTTTTGCCCCTTTCTAGGCGAAAAAATTGTCAAAATGCCGTGCTCTGCGTCCCAGACACGTGGGCTTCACAGTGTTGGGCCGGATGTTCTGCGTCGCAGACACGTGGGCTGCGCAGTGTTGGGCCAGATGTTCTGCGTCCGAGACACGTGGGCAGCGCAGTGTTGGGCCGGATGCTCTGCAGCCCATATGGAAGCGCCGGTTTTCCATTCGGAAAAAGTCTACTTTACCTCCCTCTACTATTGCCTCGATTTGGTTTTCCTCCCTCTACTTCAAAACCGGGTAAATTACCTCCCTCTACTTTCCATACCGTGCAAATTACCTCCCTCACTTAAACCACTCCGGTTTTGGGTGTTTTTAACTAATTAAATTCTAAAAAATTATAGGAAACTCAGAAAAAATAAAATTAGAATATTTTAAACCTATAAAAAATGTAAAATCCAAACATGCATTAAAAATATGATATTCTTGTAAAACCTATAAGCCTCGTATAACTTCGTATAATGTATGCTATACGAAGTTATTACGGTGTTTTATAAGTGTTTCATGTGTTTTACACAGTGTTTCCTATACCGCTAGGGTCGCGGCGGCGGCGGCACGGCTGCCGGTGACGGCGCCGTCGCGGCTGCCGGCGGCGACGGAGTGCCCTCCGGCGGGCTCGGGTCGAAGGACGGCGGCGTGCCCTCCGGCGGGCTGGACGATGGCGGAGTGCCCTCCGGCGGCATGGGCTCGAAGAACATCGGCGGCGAGGTGAAAGAGGACGCCGAGGGTCGCGGCGGCGGCGCCGTCCCGGCTGCCGGTGGCGACGACGCCAAGGCTTGCAGCGCGGCGGCGTTGGACTATAGAACGGGCTGAATCGGGGGAATCGGGCTTGAATCGGGCTTTGTTTTCTGAGGAGCATACTTTGACCCCTGCGTGCTTTGAGATTGGAGGGAGAGAGGACACTTGTCATCCATCAGGTAGGGTCTTTTTTATTTCTGAAGGACCTGGGTCCTTCGAAATTTTCTTCCCCTTCGAAATTCTTGCCCCCCCTTTCTTGGTGAAAAAATTGTCAAAATGCCGTGCTCTGCGTCTCAGACACGTGGGCTGCGCAGTGTTGGGCCGGATGTTCTGCGTCTCAGACACATGGGCTGCGCATTGTTGGGCCGGATGTTCTGCGTCTCAGACACGTGGGCTGCGCAGTGTTGGGCCGGATGCTCTGAAGGCCATATGGAAGCGCCGGTTTTCCCTTCAGACGCACGCACGCACGCACCTCAAGGAGTCAAGGATCTTCAAAATTGGGGTTTTTACTTTGGGTCTAAAGTTGAGAGGAGCCAGGCTTATTTACTTGTCATATCTATTCATCTTCAGATTAAAAATTAATTTTTTATGGTTTTTTTAAAACTCAAAATAACGTCAAAATAACTCTTGACTTTCTAAATTATCTTGAAGAGCTCCTGCAGTTCAACTTATAAGTAAAGAAGATTTTACAGCTCAATTCAGTTTGCGAGGACTCGCGAGCTGAATCGCCAAGACATGCCAAAGTTCTTTGCCGCACGAGCAGTTCTTAAGACTTAAGAGTATCTTCAACAGACTCCTTTAGAAGAAACGCCAATAGTATTTTAAAATCTTTTAGAGTGTGATGTAAATTCTAAAAAAATTTAGAGAAATAAATAAAAGGAACGCCAATAGTGTTTTCTTTAAAAAAATATAGAGAAACTGTTGTTGATGCAGTGATGCTCTAAGTTTTGAATCAGATTACTGACCCCAGACCAGTTCCTCCGAGCGGATGGCATCGCTCATCATTGGTGAACACCGCGTAGCAATTAGCTTCTTTTTTTTCGGAAGAAGTCCACATTGCCTCCCTGTACTATTGAAAAAGTTCACTTTTCCTCCCTCTGTGTTAAATGGGTGAGATCTGGCCGTCCAACCTTGCATCGAACGGCCACAAATGAGTTGAGGGAGGAAAAATGAACTTCTGCAATAGTAGAGGGAGGTAAATTTGACTTTTTCCTTTTTTTTCTTTGCAATTTTATTTCATATGTGGGTGGGCTGTGCTGGGCCTCAGGGATGGGCTGGCCGAATCTTCTGCAGGCTGCAGCCCAATCTGTGAGGGAAGAAGTGATTTGTCTTGGGCTCTTGGCTTCAGAGTTCAGACACGCGCACGCACGCACTCAGCCATCGGGAGGAGAGGAGACCAGGCGAATCGGCAATCGTCTCCGTCTCCGGCGAGCAAAGCGGCGACGGCGAGGGGGAGGGGGAGGACCGGGGGGAAGAGTGGGACGGGATGGGCTACCTGTGGCGGGTGCGGCTGTCGTCGTTCGCGGCCGGCGCCGCGACGGCGTCTGCGGCGGGTTTCTTCCTCCTCTACAAGGACCACCTCCTCACCCGCGCCGCCATCGCCAGCCAGGTGAGCCCCCGCCTCCCTTCTCCTCACCTCCATCTAGCCGTTTCTTACTGTGATTATCACAGCTAATCCAGCCAATCGTCCCCCATTCGTTGAACCCAAACTCGCTATGCGTCAGGTCCCGAACCTGTGGTATGGTCCGGATGCAGTGTGTGGGGTGATTGCTTGTAGGTGTCGTTGCATTTTTGTTCTGTAGTTCTTGATTATAAGGCCACATTTTGGTTCCCCATAGCTGGAATGAAGGAATGGCGACTGGATCATGGCTGATTCTTTCAATGGCATTATCCACGAGGTAGAGCTGTTCGCATTTGTGACGTGGGCTCGCAAGATAAATACTTTGCGAGAAGTATCTGGAAATATAATATAGGATGGTGCAGTATATATAGCTCCCTGCTTGCTTGCGCAGCCTCAAGTGATGCCTAGCGTTTGCCTGATGTTTCAGAAATGGTGTTGTATAAAGTGAGGTCAATGTGATGTAATATGAACCGAGTTAAGTCGTGCATTCTATGCTTCTGCGATGTGATACCTGCCACTCTCAACCAGGCTTTGTCATCAAAATATGAATCCATAGGGGATATTACCGGTGCAAAACTATCTAGCACTCATCATGTGTGAGATAGCGTTCTAGTCTCAGCATAATATTGTGCATATCACTATTACAATCTTTCATCAAATCTTTTCGCTGCCAACAAGGTTAATTCTTTATGCCCTGGTGCATTTTATTGGGTGCTATGAATTCTCAACAAGGATAGCTTCACTTAGAGAATTCATGGAATTGGGCTCCTGTGGTTCTGGTGTTGGTAGTTCAACCTGAATTTATTTTTTGCACTTACTTTTGTCGAAGCTAGCAATCTGTATGCAAGGTTAGCTTTTCATGATTTGTGCGCTTGTCCTATTATGGGGGTAGTTCTGGGCTTCTGCTTGGTGCGTTGATTTGTTTGTGAACGAGATATTGCAACCACACAATGATTAGCTATTTTTACATATGATGGGGCTTCAGGTTTGTGAGTTAATGGAAATCAACCATTTTGAGGGTACAATACTTTGCCGCACATGACAGAACATATTTAATCTGCTAAACAAAAAAGGACAATGGAGCCTGCCTTGCCAGTTTGGCTTGCATTTGCATATTATCTAAGGTTTATTGTGCTTACTTCCAGGTGGAGATCATAAAGACGACTTCTGAAAAACACTATGAAGCCCTTAATCTGCGAATGTCAGCACTGGAAAACAGGAAAGAATCAGGGGCCACTGAAGAGGCATCGGATTAATTTTGCAAGTTGTGTATGTTTGTGTTGGTTACATCTGCTGAGGAGTTTTTGGTGCTGCATGTGTATAAACTGCAGCATTTAACCTGTACCATTTTATTATTGAAATCTCTATGGACCCTCAGTTTGAGTTGTATTATACTTTCGCACATGTCATCTTCATGAGATGGACAAAGATCAAATAAAGACTTTTGTGGCTAATTAGCCAACCTTTCTGATTATTATATGTTCTCAGATGTTCATTCTTATATATTCTCAGATGTGTTTGATGCTCCCGACATTTATATGTTCTCGATTGCTATACTAAGATTGCACATATAACTATTGTTTTGTGCATCTCATTTGAGAGTTTATTAGATTTTGATGCGAAATTTATTCAAACATTTGTGCTTTATGTTCATGTATAGAGTTGACGCCATGCACCTATTTGGAAATGGTGTTTGATCTGACAGGTGAGATTGATTTCTTTTAGTCTTGGTTATTGGTTATTTAAAGGAAATTATGTCCTACTGTTTCCAGCGACTATTTAAACATGCAATACTGTCCTTTTCGGCAGGATAGGAGGCGTTGGTGGATCATTTTGGTGGACGTCATTGGTTTTCAAGGCCTTCCTTGAGGATGAAGGGGTCTTCAAGGGATCCAAGTTCATGCTCACAGTGTAGCCTAAGCTGGCAAACATTTGTGTCGGTCCGTGAAATGCCATCCATTGTGCATTACAACCTGAGGTTTCTACCCTTGTGACATTAACAGGTATGACCAAATTAAACTACCTGTAATATTTTTCTCGTTATTAACTTTGGATAGCGTTTGACTACTGATATATACATCAACACCAATTCCACGCAAAGGCATAATTGTCAACCATCTTTAGTCACAGAGAATAAGAGATTAGTGCATACCACACAGACTGTTGGGCTTGGGAAGAAAGTATGTTCGAGAACAAGCATAATGAAGTGAAGCAATGTGAGCGCACTCGGCACTGGTTCGACTTCATCACGGTACCGGAGCCGGCCGTTCCCCTTCGATGGCGTCGGCGTCGGCGTCGGGAGGGAGGGCGAACCGGCGGGCTTCGGTTCCCGGGGATGCTGGGCAGTGGCATGCTGGGGTCGTGGTCGGCTGTGGCGGCGGCGACGGCAAAGCAGCAGAGCGCGGAGCTGCTGGACGTGCGCGCGGTGAAGGAGCTGGAGGGAGAGTGGGGAGGGCCGTCGCTGGTCTTTGATTTCATTCTGGAAATGGATGTTGATGTATTACTCCCCTTTTTCAAAATCATGACATTTTAAATTTGTAAAATTGTTTTAGGTCATTCATCTATATATTTTTTAAAACTATATGTATTGGATATATCAAAATCATGTACAACCATTCGTCCCGAAAAACACTTGCATGGTATCATAATTTTTATGAATTTTATGAATAAACTACTGTGATAGTTGTTAGGATATGCATCTGATAATTAGTTTCTAGATCCAACAGTAATAGCAGTCAATGTCGTGTCAAGTTAGAACCAGAGGGATTCCCAACATGGCAGATTTAAAGGTCAAGGATAGGGTGAATTATAATATGAATAATTAAGAACATCTCTAGCAGGTTTTCTAAACCGTTTCTTAAAACACTATTGCGGATAGTCTCAGCCTCTATACCCATTTAGCAGGATCTCTATCTCAATCCTAAATTTATAGACTCCCTTCAGAGTCTATATTCAGCAGGATCTATATCTCAATTTCTAAATTTACAGACTCCTTTCAGAGTCTATATTTAGAGACTCTTTAGAGTCTCTATATCTTTTTGGGGACAGGGACTCTTCTGGAGATAACAAAAATATAGGGAACGAATAGTGATTATAATAAGGTTTAGGGTTTAGAGAAGGGATATAGAGAACGAAATATAAATATTCTGCTGGAAATGCTCTAAGGATTCCATGAGGCTAAAATAGATTTTTGAGACTTTCTATGTTCTTAAAAAATGGCTATAAAATGCTAAAAACATTTGATTTGCATCAAAGCACTACATATATTTTAACTTTAACAAACGTTACATGTGTCAAATAAAAAATAACAACAAACGTTGCATGGTGTACGTCCCCTTTTCTCTCGAGATGAGGGTTTCTTGCTATGCCATAGCCAATGGAGACTCGGTTCTTGCACCTCTTGCGAACTTGGCTAGATTCATCACATCCAATCCTTCTTATCAATTGACACCATATAGTTGTGGTGTCATCCATCTCAAAAAGCACAACTTGTACCTGAAAACCTAGCGTTTCTTATTTAATGGGCAATACATGGTACGATTGATATATCTGCTGCAGCACTTTGCTGGAATCGCCTCCCTCTACCAATGATCTTCGGGCAACCTTAGCCGCCACTGAAATGCAAGCTTTTCGTTTGGCTCGCTGCTGGTCAAATAATCACTTTTGTCCGCTTTGTTACAAGTGCTGTATCTTGAGGGCGTTTTGGGAATTTCGTAATTTATAGATGCATGTGCCTCACTAACCAGATATTTGCAGGAAGGGATAAGTCTCTCTTTGACGGGAGTCTTACCGCTTTCAGGTTTATTTTAATATAAAGATAGCTCAGGAATATGATTTGATAGATGGCAGGATATTTGGTGTAAAAGAGTTTTGTGTGCATAAATACAAACAGCCATTCTGAACTTTTGGATCTCATCTCGGTGGCCCAGGTGATACCCAAAAAAGTAGAGTACAAAGAGCATATGACTTGATCTGTGACTGCATGCCGCATTCAATGTTATTGTTGTCATAGGGTTGTGCCAGAATGGTTGTTTGCACTTGTGCGCACAAAACTCTTTTGCACCAAATATTTTACCTTGATAAATAATCATTGCGAGTATATCTTAGATACACATGCACTAGCATGACACATTAATCCCTCTTATACTCGCCAACAACACTAGAGAAACAATGATAGAGAATACATACTGATTATCCTGGCTACCAAACTGGATGTTGGCATTGTTGATGTTGTCGAGGACGTTGGCGTTGTTATTGTTGTGAAGAATGACATTGGGGCTGATGTTGTCGTCGATGATCCTTGCTGGTGAGGACATCGACGCAAATCGGTGTAGGGAGAAACACGCGGTGAAGAAGAGCAGTCACGCTACCGAGCGCTTCCCAAAAACCTAATTCGTCTTCTCCTGGTGTAGGAGCGCAAGGACGGGGAAGCCTAGACGATGACGCAGCAGATGTGAGTGGCAAAACCTAGGGTTTCTTCTCTACTCGCTCCTGGCGGCGACAGTGTACATATAGGGAAAAACCGCGTGGGCTAACGGGCCACGAGATCGCACAATGATCGAGCTCAAATGTTTCCATACCGCGAAACCGTTTCGCAAATCTTGGAGAGCAAAAGAATAAACTACAAAATCGAGGGCCCGTTTTTGGTGGATCATTCATGCATGAGTCGTGCGCCCGCCTCGTGCCCGTGCCCAAGCTCGAGCCCAAGCCCGGCCTGACAAGCGAGCAAGCGTGTGTTGTTTTCTTTCGCACTCCCATCACATGAGCTAGTGGGACGAAACAAACTCCACTATTTTAACTTGTCATGTACTCCTCCCACTAGTAATGTGGTACTAAAAAAAGTAAGCATGCCTCATATGAGGTGGCCAGGTGGGCATTTGAGATTTTTCAGAATTATTTCTCATTTATGTGGGGCTTGTCGCAAATAATCTAACAATCCCCCACAGATCTCAAAGTCCCACTGACGATTTGCCTGTTCCCAAATCTATTAATATACCAACGCTTTGATGGAGACCTTTTAGGGTTAAACATCCATCCATAACTCCAAGGTAAACTCATTCACAACTTAACAATGCACTAAACCTTGAATTATAATTTTTGTGCAAATTCACATGAAATCTTAAATGATATTAGGCCGCTAAAAGGCCACCTATTGGGTGGAGAATATAAGACGTACTTCATGGTCTCTTCATGAGTTTACTAGAGATTATTCAGGTCTCATAGACTGCAACTTCCAGCGGTGGGGCTCATATAGGTGTGTTTTTTCAATATGCTCTTTCAGATGACATCTTCGCTAATTAAAGTCAATGGAACACATTAAGATAAAAGCCAAACTGCCTTACAGATTTGAGGATATTGCATCTTCACATGGAACATGTTAGAATAGTTATACTCTCCTCTAGTTAACCAATAATCTGTTTATTAGGACCTAATTCACGGGATCTCAGATAACATAGTCTAGGTGACAGCCGTGATATAACTCGTGTGTCTCATACCTAGCTAGTTTTTTCGATGCATTGTCTAATTAAAGTCAATGGAACACATTAAGGTAAAAGCCAGACTGCCTTACAGATTTGAGGATATTGCATCTTCACATGGAACAGGTTAGAATAGTTATACTCTCCTCCAGTTAACCAATAATCTGTTTATTAGGACCTAATTCACGGGATCTCAGATAACATAGTCTAGGTTACAGCTGTGATGTAACTCGTGGGTCTCATACCTAGCTAGTTTTTTCGATGCATTGTCTATCACATTTCGTGATAAACCTTTTTGTAAAGGGGTTCGTCATGTATTTAGCCGTTTGGATATAATCCAATGCTATCACTCTGAGCACTAAGGGAGGCATTGAGATTAAGACAAAACTATGTGGCTAACCTAGACGAGAAGAAAACTCATCAGGTGTTGTGATCGTAGGGGCTATATGGGATTATGAGATTGTTGGATGTGATACAAGGAGAAATACAGGGTGGTATATATAGTGTCTATGTGTTGGCTAATAGAGCCTAGGTCGGTGCAGTCATGGGCAAATACACCTCGAACTTGATCTCCAAGGTGGCTGGGGTCCTTCCATATGACAATAGCTTTTCCTTGGGTCATACATAGAACTCATAGATAGTCAGGTACACTGCATGGAAACTTAGATATTACGTGGATTAGGAAACGTCATACAACTGGTGCGTAACGTTTTCCATATCTGAAGCCCGTAAGACCCAGACATGCCAGACTTATGATGGACAGTGCCCCCGGGCTAAATATAACTAGGGTCTCCTAGGCCATCGAGCCACGGATAGCTTGGGCCGGGTTGAATGTTTTGCCATATCCAAATCCTGTAAGACCCAGACAAGCCAGACTTTATGATGGACAGTGCCCAGGGCTAAAGATAACTAGGGTCTCATAGGCCATCGAGCCACGGATAGCTTGGGCCAGGTTGAATGTTTTGCCATATCCGAATCCCGTAAGACCCAGACAGGCTAGACTTTATGATGGACAGTGCCTAGGCTAAAGATAACTAGGATCTCCTAGGCCATCGAGCCACAGATAGCTTGGACCAGGTTGAATGTGGCCCAATCACCCCACGTAGGGTGAACCAAGCTCTTCCTAGGCTTGGGCCTGAGGCAACACTTTGGGCCAATAGGGTGAGGTCAGATGACATCAGCATGACATAATTTATTCCCCAACAGCTACGGTCAGGTGGGATGACAGTGAGGCGGCCCATGAGCATGCACATAGTAGAGCCGACAGGCCAATAGGAAAAGCGCAATGCGGGGCTCTGGAGGCACCGACGTGAACTAGGGCTCAAACGACAGAGCCACGTAGGAAGTTGGGTCGTGCAGCGCTGGAGCGAGCGGGCCGATGGGAGGAGTTAGGCCCAGGTAGACAAGTGGCGCACAGAGGCCCAAGCGTGGAGGCGCTATGGGGCAAGTGCTGGGCCTCGGGCGGTCGAGCGTGGTCTGTGGTGGGTAGACCAGAGTGGCATGTAGCACTCACAGGGCAGAGGGCCGTGGCGCTAGACCGTAGGGCTGCGTTGGCACGAAGGCTGCTGGCATAGGGAGTAGGCCGAGTGTAAACGAGCTGCATCGGCTGGGCTGCGATGCTGCTCATGGGCTGCACACTCAAGAAACTCTAGCCTAAGAGAGCACAGAGGTTGGTCGGGCCAGCCGGATGGTGCTTGTAGGTGGAGGTCCGACTGGCCAGAACCGAAACAATGCATACCATAAATTTCGCAAGAAGAAAAAGGAGGAGTTCGAGGCCGAGTAGAAAAGGAGTTCTACTTTGACTAAAATTTCTCCACCACTAATAGCAAGTCCAAGGGGATCCAGGAAGCATAGCAGAAGAGAGTTTTCCGGTGCCGAGAGAAACGTAGATATGTAGCCAGAAGTTGCCATTCGGGGTATAGTTTTTAGGACAAGGCAGTCATGCCGGTCTTGAAAGGAGTTCAGGAAATTGGTGAGGGGCCTGATAAGTGAAGGTCAGACTGGCTAATGGTCAAGTCAACGACGATGATCTGTTCAACACGTTGGACATTATGTATGGATCAGATGATGCAACCGATATCGACAAGGGATTTGTGGTGCCGGTCAAACCATGGGTCGACAGGATGTCGACTAGTTCTAGTTTCTCTTTGGAGAACTTCGATGGTTCTAGAAACTTTAGTTTGTGGCAGATGGGAATTAGGGACCTGTTGGCACAACAGGGGTCTTAAAGGCTCTTCAGGCAAAGAAGCCGAAGAAGATGGAGGATGACGATTGGGAAGAGATGCAACTGCGTGCGACCGAAACTATTAGGCTGTTTGATCAATCAGGTCATGTGCCACATGATGGGCCTGGAGACAGCAAAGGAAATCTGAGATAAGTTGGAAAGTCAATTCTTGTTCAAGACTTTGACCAACAAGCTATGGATGAAGCGGAAGATGTATGGTATAAAGATGTAGGAGAGAGTAATCTCATGGAACACGTGAATGTATTTAATCAGTTAATCGGGGATCATGGATGAAGACAACGCTATAGTTCTTATTTACTCATTATCACCTTCATACGATATATGAAAAAGCAACAATGTGTTGATATATTTTTTAACAAATATTAATTGCATTTTAGAACAAGCAATAATACTTTGGTATACGTAAAAAATATATCCTCGTATAAATACCGCATGTGAAATGATGGGAATATGTTAATTATATTTTTCAAAATATTAATTATATTTGAAACAAGCTATAATACGACGATATATGTGAAAATACACTCTACTATAAAAACCATATGTCGAATGACAGAAATATATTAATATGGTTTTCTAAAATATTGATTGCATTCAAAACAAGCTATAATACACCTCGTATAAGTACCGTATACGAATGGCGATTGAGAGAGTGATTAAAATATGGAGGCTGAAAAGGGAAGAAGATAAGGAAGGGGCGTTGTTAGAGCACATGTCAAAGTAAGGAATGAAGTTTGAGAATAGAATCCCTTTAGTATAGAGAAGAGAAGTGTTAGGTTATACGCCGATGCAAGATCACGAACGACACCAGAAGACACGATGTTTGGTAACGCAGTTCGGCTTTCGCCTACATCCGCAATGCTTTGATTATGGGCGCTCCTCCCCAATCCATAATACCGCAGCGTACCGACTGCACAGGTTACGGCCACATGTCAGCCGTTGACCTCCTCTTACCTATGCTACTATTATGAAGTCGTTCACCTGGTTACACCAGTGCTGTCTTTTTTTATATAGTGGAGGCCCGGCTAGGGTCCGACTCTAACTCTAAACCAATCCTGCCTATTATAACATAGAGTCCATATAACCTACTTGTACACATATTTATCACAAAACCTAACAAATTTCACCTTGAAAAATATGGTCTTCTCCACCTTGAAATCTTTTAAGCGTCTTGCGCCAACCGTGTACCTGGTCTTAGGTTGCTTCCTCTTTTCGATATTTGTTTGACTCCCCTTAAATCTGTACATGTAGATCCAATCTTTAAATCCTCGAGCAGGCTTTTCAGCCCGTCACCGCGCACCACGTTGTCCGTGCACGACAAAACATGCTGCACCCTGGTTATCCGCATCCACGCTACAACTTCACCTCCAGTGTTCTGATGCAACTCCTCCTGTGCAACATCCGGTCGCATCACTGCTCCTGCCGTTCCGATCTATCCGGCATCTATCCGCGCTTGCCAGTCTGATCGTGAACGCCGAGGTCGTCACCATCGCCTGCCGACCTCGCCGGCTTGTTTGTCAGCCCGATCGCCACGTCTGGTCGATCCCTGCCAACGGTAGCCCATCGAACGATTCGAGCCTCCTACCCAAAGTGTTCAACACCATCGATCGAATTGCCGATCACTGTCATACTCCACCTTGCGCCGATAGGGCATTTTCTGCGGCGCCCGTGTATGCATGAACCTCGTGTCTACTCTTAAATCTTTCGTATGGCCAATCTCGCCAACCAATCTCTGATACCACTTGTTAGGATATACGTCGATGCAAGATCATGAACGACACCAAGAGACACGATGTTTTGTAATGCAGTTCGGTTTTCGCCTACATCTATGGGGCTCTGATTATGGACATTCCCCAATCCATAATACCGCAGCATACCAACTGCACAGGTCACGGCCACATGCCGGCCGCTGACATCCTCTTGACTATGCTACTATTATGAAGTCGTTAACCTGGTTACACCAGTGCTGACTCTATTTATATAGTGGAGGCCCGGTTAGAGTTTGACTTTAACTCTAAGGCCCTAAGCTAGAAGCTCAAACAAACAGGCAGCTTTTGGAATCCCCTTCAAAGAAGTCAAAAGCTACCAAAAGCCCAATTTGTACTATGATCTGAGTTTTTTTTCAGAAGCTAGTTTTTTGTGACTTTTCCAAGAAGCAGCTTTTAGAGAAGCTACAACTTAAACAAACTCAAACAAACAGGGCCTAAACCAACCCTGTCTATTACAACAAAGAGTTTATGTAACCTATGTATACACATATTCGACACAAAACTTAATAAGAAGAAAACAAAAAATACTATTGGAGATAGTCTAAGGAAGGAATAAGAAGAGCCGAAGCGAGAAGATGGGACAAAGAATATTATATCACGGCTTGATCAAAGAGGAAAAACAAAAGAACTAAAAGAGAAAAATAAAAAATAACAATGTTGCGAGTAACATCTTGGAAAAGCACATTTCGAGAATGATAAACCTAAAATATTTCTAATGGTAATTTAAGTTAAATCAATATAGTTACTATTCACAAATTTTTTTAACCATCTATCTATATTCTTTTATTTTATTTGTTAGAGCAATAGATCGATATGCCCTTGTTACACGGCGACATATTCAGTGCATAAATGGAAACATCAATCCTCAGTCCTTGTGACCTTATTCCAACGGCCCAACCCCAACCACCTCCCTAATCCACAAGAGCCTGATTATCTAATTTGCATATATCTCTTGCATTTGGGATGAGATCAATCAGGGAGAGCAGGTTGGGGCTGGGCCGTTGGGATGAGATCCAAGGACCAATGATTGATGTTTGTATTTGTGTACTGAATTCTTTTTTGCATTGAATATGTAGCCTTGTTACACAACGCACTTGGCATTTCGTCCATTTTCTGATGCGAGAGAAGCACCCGAGTATCCGAGGGCAAATGGTGCTAATCCCCTTCCGTTTATAAGTAACCTCCACCTCTCCCAACCAAAGCCATGGCTTGCTCCTCCTCATCTCCTTCTCATGCCACCCTCGCCTAGAACCTCTCCTCCTCCCGATCCCCGAGGCAATCCTCCTCGAATCCCTCGCGCCCCGATCGTCTCCTGATCCCCTCCTGCCAGATCTCCGCCCGAATTCCCCGGCCCGTTCCGGGGCCTGCCCGAATTGCTCCGATCAAGAACGCCGCCGAGGCTGGGGCTCGGTTCTTGGGGGGGCGGCTGCTTCGTTGCCCGCCGGTGCTATCTCCGCCGCTCGCGCGATGGGGGCACCGAAGCAGAGGTGGACGCCGGAGGAGGAGGCCGCGCTCAAGGCCGGCGTGGCCAAGCACGGGCCCGGCAAATGGCGCACCATCCTCCGCGACCCGGACTTCAGCGTCCTCCTTCGCCTCCGCTCCAATGTTGACCTCAAGGTGGGGCGCGCGGTTGCTGCCCCTCCGCGCCGATTGGATCGGCGGAGGGGATTGCTCTCTTAGAGTGAATTCTAGCGGTCGGTCTTGGCGATCGGTGCGGAAGTATCATATTCTTCTTGTGAAAGATTGCGGTCTTTGTTCTAGATCGGGATTTAGGCGCTTGGCGCTTTGATTCCTTGTAGTTTGTTCGAAAGACTTCATTTTGGGGCGTTTTTATGCCTTTTCAACAGATCGGCCGGAGAAAACCCTTTGTTCAATCGGGACAGTGATGGAACGTGCTGTTCTTGTTATATCTCAAAAGTTATCATCAGTACTGCCCTAGTTGCTCTTTTTCTTACTCTAGTCAGATCTTGTTATCACTGGTGCTAGGGTTCGACGGCTACTTAGGAAGTCTCTCCCATTAGAACTTCGTTTTCTGTTTTGGAAAACAGAAGTCGGGGCAGTTTTGATAATGCAACGAGTTGCTTTTTAAGTTGTAGGGCGTTTCTTTTTTTGTTTGGTATTAGTGATTTTGCTACATTGTTGAATTCTCTTTTGTTAGAAAAAACAATAATTTGGATTTAACTGATGATCAAATTGAATCAAACTTCTATTGCTTTCCATGCAATAGCTGGAAAGTTTATGAAGAGTTAGAAATGCATCCGGTGGGCTACTGACCTAGTTTCTGAGAACTAAGCTCTTGCTCTAGTTCACAGTTTCTTTCCCATAAAAATAGTGCAACACTAGCTGTTGCATGAATTTTGTCTTGGATTTCCAATATTTATGTATGTCATGAAGCGTCAATGAATCTTATGGTCTGATAATGTAGGACAAGTGGCGCAATTTGAGTGTCACTGCTGGAGGATATGGGTCGAGAGAGAAGGCAAGAATGGCTCTGAAGAAAGGCAGACGGGTTCCTAAGGCTATCTCTGAACCAATGGATGTTGATGCAAATAACCTGGAGGATAATACAATCATTGATGCAAAGCCGTTGGCAATGGCTGTTGAACCCTTGCAGCTTGAGAACAGTCCAGACAAGTCAGTTGCAAGGTTAGTGAACAGAGTTTTTTTAGGGGATTATTTTTTTTGTGGGGAGGTTAGTGAACACAGTAGAAGTATTTTTATCAGATGTCCTTCATATTCATTTTATAATCATCCTGTATGTTTTTTATTTGCCTAGGTTTGATTTGGTGAATATATTTTGTGTAAATACCTTGGAATGCTAATTGCTATTGTCTTCACAAGATTCTTCATCATTGTTGGAGTTCCTAGCTAACAAGGCAATAAGTTCCCATATTTTGGGGTGCTAACTGCTATTGTCTTGACAAGATTCTCCATCATTGTCGTTCTAGCTAACTAGAGTCAGGCTTGTTTGGCATTTAGTTTGCAAGTTGATTGGAATGGGAAATAGTCTAGGGCCTGACATGCATAAATAATCATATTTTTTCTTTTCGTAACTTTGTATAATTATGGATGTTTCTCTTGACGTGTTTAAGTCCTTTTTTATTGCTACCAATTTGATAGAACCACCTTTAAGGACCATTAATAAGAAGAAAGGGAACCTAATAGGTCAGTGTAATAATAACCAGAAAAATATTGATTTGGTCCATGAACTATTGCCCTTGACCAATTTTGGTCCCAAAACTGTAGAACTGGGTGAACTTGGTCACTGAACTATCGAAACTAGGCCTCAGCGTGTTCAGGTGAGAGAGCAGTCTGGGGAGAGATGGTCGGAGCACAGATCAGTCAAAGGCAAGGTCAGCGCTAGTGCTCATGGAGGCAATGTGTCAATGACGGGGCTCATGGAGGCGGTCGGACTGTGTCGACAAGCCTTTTAGACACGAGCCACAGGCAGGACGGTAGGTGGCAGCCATATCAGCCCACATGTTCGCCATGGTAGCGCAAACCACTCACACACCACATCACTCGAAAAGCCACAAAACCGCCATTTTGACCAGTCAAGAAACTATTTTTGCTCGGTTCTGAGAATTTAGGGACCAAGTAAACCTGGTTTTGAAGGTTAGGGACCAAAATGGGTCAAGTCACGCTCACATGGAAGACGGGTTAGTATGGGTTTTTTTAAGTTTGACGATATATGCTAACATATATTTAATTAAATAACTAATATATAATTTTATCATGTATCTGTGTGACTATGTGCAAGATGTAGTATAGCACAAACTAATTTAAGGCATATTCCATGTTGCATATCAAGATGTTGGTCCAGTGGCGCATGTTCATGTGCTTGAAATTTAAAAGTCATAAGTTCAAAACGTGCTTCAATTTTTTAAATAAAAAATCCAGTTATAATAATGGATGGTTGAAATAACTATTGGGCAGATCCAATGCTACACTGAGAAAGGTGTTTCTGTAGAATTCATTACACAAACTAATATGGCGTGGAATGTGATCCTTTGTTTCATCCTTAGTTGACATGCTATGAAGCGGTCAATATTTAGCAGCATTACATGTGTCTCTGTAGTTTTGTCGATACAGAACTGGGAGGCTGCTTTAAGTTAGAAAAAATATTTCTTCTTCTTTGCACTTCTCTTTATTACTCTCAGCACCTCGGTGCATTTAGCATACTGATTTGTAATGTTATGGTCATTCAGTATGTTTTTTTTTATGTATTTCTGTAATTTTACAGGCTTGATGATCTCATTTTTGAAGCTATAAAAAAGCTTAAGGAGCCTTCTGGGTCTAATAAAACAGCCATTGCTGCATACATTGAGGTATTTGCAATTATCATTGTTCATAATATCTTCTTTTATTTGCTTATTGATATTATTTGTTGTGTTCCTGTACATCAATTTCATCTTGGAAGGTCAACTATTTTCTTTATTTTGATTACCGTCTGTTGCAAGAATATTAACCTTGTTCTTTGATAATGTAAATCTTCTGATTTTTATACATATTTATTGAATTAATTTATTACTGTATTGAGACTTGTCTGTATGACTGTACATGCAGGAGCAATACTGGCTACCTGATGATTTCCAACAATTACTGTCTACAAAATTGAAGGCATTGGTTTCTGCTGGAAAATTGATCAAGGTATTATCTCTGTGAGCTCACATGCCCCCCTATGTGGTCTATTATCTGCTAAAATCATAAAAAAAGTGAAAGAAAATCAAGATGGTTACCACAATAATTAACTTGTGTTTATAGGTAAACCAGAAATACAGAATTGCACCGAGTTCTGTTTCCTTTGGTGGAAAGAGCATTAAGGTGTATTCCACCGAAGACATTAACAGAGAAAGAAACAGTGTTAAAAAGCTATCTAAGTCTCAAGTGGATACTGAACTGGACAAGATGAAACGCATGACTGAGGAAGAGGCAGCAGCATTTGCTGCCAAGGCAGTCGCTGAGGCAGAAATAGCTATTGCAGAAGCTGAAGAAGCAACAAAGCTGGCAGAGGCAGCAGAAGCTCAGGCTGAAGCTGCAAATACTTTCCTTGATGCTGTCCTTTTGGCAATGCAAGATGGAAATGCTGCCTCAGCGGTAAGATGGGCATATTTATTTTTTGTTATAATATTTCGTGCAATGAGCACTCCCTGCTGAATGATTCATGAATACTACAACTCACTACACTTGATAAATGCAGATTCTTCGAGCTTGCTGATCTGCTCTACAATCCATGCCATACTTTTGGTTTCAATCAGTCGAACATGACGAGAGACGAATGGTGTCTGCTGCAAAGCTTTTGTTGATAGATGAGTTTCTTGTATAGCCTTATAGATTAATATGCTTCAATGAGGGGTTTTCAACATCTTGCTGCTGGTCCTGAACCCTGACTCACACCATTTCAGTTGATGTTAGCCAATAGAATCCAGTTACATATAATATATATTATGTAATTGGCGGTGTGTTGCGTAAGCCAATCAAACAGCCCAATAACAGAAGCGAATGGGAAAGTAGCATTCAATTTTCTTCGCCTTTTTTCTCCATCTTGTGTTGCTTTGTAATTAAACTCCCTTTTCTTTCCCTTTAGTTCAAGTGATGTCACGATTAGAATTGTAGTGGAAAGATGTGCTGTACGAGCTGCCTTAATTTATGCAAATTGCTGTACATGACACGTTCACATATGATACGTTGATAATAGTGTTTTAGCATCATAGTTGGTTCGTAATTCAGCGGATTTGTCTCGATCACGTTTTTGAAACATTCTTGCTGGGAATAAGCGTCGAAACAATACTGTTATTTGTCCGCAAATGATCGCTATGCTAGGTCATTTCTCTTGGTTACATTTATGAAGAAATTTCTTCTGTACATTTTCTAGTTTGGTTGCATCCGGCTGTGTTCTGGGAGCTCCTTTTGAATGTAAAGGCACATACCTAATGATTCTAATGCAAAATGAGCTGATTCAAGATGTATTATGCCCCCTGGCCACTACAGTGTTTCTCTCTCCAGCAGGCCAGCAGCTCCAATGGACCTCTAACAATATACTGATGTGGATGATGAAAACAAAGGGCATCTCTAATACTGGAGTCGTCCGTTATCTATAAAACTATCTGCAAGAAATATCCATGTCATTTTGTTTAGAACAAACATCATAATTGATCTATACAAAAATGCAAGAATTTTTTTTAGACATTTTCATAACTTTTGTTCGTTGGTGCACACGGCGTGTACTCTGTGTACACATGATATATTGTCCTACAGTAGACTAGATATAGCATACCATCTAAAAATAATATAAGGTCATACACAGTAGCCAAGCATATATCTTATAATTTGTTATAGACCAACTTATAATTAATATCTAGTATTTACCTCTCTCGTTCCTCTTTTCGTCACGTAGGCAAAATGTTGGTGCGTATTTCTTGGCATTGCTGGAGACGCCCTCGATTGTTTTGAATTTGTTCACCATGCAAGAATATGCCCAACATCTATTTTGAACTCTTACATCTCCTGTCAAATCTGCACAAGGAGCCGAACCAGATACTTGCTTCAACTCCTCGAAAACACGTTCTGGTTTCTTGAAGCCGCTTAGCCTCACCACAAGGATACTTGCTTCAACTCCTGTTCTCATTCATCTACGTAAGGAATTGAGTTTTGAACCAATCACTTTGACTTCTTGAAGCCGACTCGAACCAAACGCTGACCTTCTGATTTCTTGGAGCTGCTGCTCCAAGCTCTCGACGCCAGCAGTTCAGCCTATGATGCCACAGCCGTTTCAAGCATGGCTGGTAGGCTGAAGCTGAATTTAGAGGCAAGTTTGTCGTGGGCATGAACTGAAGTCGTCCAAGACTCAGACCTCACCTCAGATGACCCAGCTGCACCCAGGCATGTGAGTGACACTCTTGTCCATCCCTGCCGCCCCAAACGGCGTTTCATTAGCCTCACCTCCACCTCCTCTGCAGCCGCCCACCAATCTCTCGTAGTTCCCACTGCCATCAGGCTGCAGAGCTTTCAGCTCCCGTGCCGCGATGCTCCCCACCAAGCTGTTCTTGTGAGCCAAGCAAGAATGCAGAAGGGTCGACCATGCCAACTCATTTGGTGCGAACGGCATGCTCCGAAGCAGGCCATGCGCTTCTCCCAGCCTCCCTGCACGGCCGAGGAGATCGATGGCGCAGATGTAGTGGTCAAGCGTCCGTTCCACTCCGTACTTATCCATGGCGTCCAAGTAGCCCAGCCCCTCGGTCACCAACCCTGAGTGGCTGCAGGATGTCAGGATGGCGATGAAGGTGTTGCCATTGTGCATTTTCAGGCACAGCGCGCTCTCCGCGACCATCAGGGCATGCCTCCCATGGCCGTTCTGGCCAAGCCCCTGTATCACCGAGTTCCATGACACCGTGTCTCTCACCGTCATTTCATCGAACACCTGCTTCAGATGCCGTGTCGCGCCGCAGCTGCTGTACATGCTGATCAGGGAATTGCAAACAAAGACATTGCTGCCACATAGGCCGTTCTTGATAGTGCGCGCGTGGACTTGCCTCCCGAACTTGAGCAGGGCCAGCACCGAGCAGATGTGCAGAACTGTTGTGTACGTCCACGCGTTAGGCTTGGCATTGGCATTGCCATTGCCATCCAAGCTCACCAGATTGACAAAAAGGCGCAGGGCGTCTTCTCCACGGCGGTTCTCCCACAAGCAGGATATCATGATGTTCCATGAGGAGGAATCCTTGTTCCTCATCGATTCGAAGAGACCAAGAGCCCTATGGACGAGCTTATGCCGTGAGTATGCATCCACCATCATGTTCCAGGAACATTCGTCCTTGTACTGCATGCCGCGGAACACCTTCTCGGCATCAGACAGTGCACCCAGTTTAGCGTGCACGCCAATCAAGGCATTCCACACAAAGATGGAGCCTTTGCTTCCCTCATCCAAGAGCTTGACGATGACCGAGTGGAGCTGCAATGCGATGCTGAGCGACCGGAGGCTGACACAGGCCGTGAGCACCGAGCTGAACGTGTGGGCATTGGGCAGCATCTTGCGCGCAAAGAGATCGCCGTAGAGCGCCGCGAAGAGCTCCACCGCCCTGCCGGACTCGCCGTTCCGGGCATGGCACGACACCATGGCCGTCCAGGTGAACACGTTGTGCTCGCGAAGCGGCAGCGCGTCGAAGAGACGGCGCGCCGTGGCGGCCGCGCCGGCGCGCGAGAGGGCGCCGATCATGGTGGTGTACGAGGTGGCGTTCTTCCTGGGGATCTCCCGGAAGAAGGCGAGCGCCCGGTCGGTTCGGCCGGCGGCGACGAGCGCGGCCAGCGCGGCGTTCCAGGCGACCTGGTTCTTCCTGGGCATTGCTTCGAACAGCTCGAGGGCCTTCTCAGCTTGCCCGGATCTGCCCGCCTCCGTGACTCGGATCGTCTCCCAGGCCATGGGGGACCTCCGTGGCAGCCACCGGGCCGCCTTGGCGAGCGGCCGCGACGACATGCGCCGCCGCCGGTGGCAGGCCCGCGACTTCCGAGGCAGATTGCGGCCGCGGGGCGAGTATGGAGAAGATTTGGGCGGGCTTCACACGGATACACGAATGTTTTGCAAAATGGTACAACCTCCGTTCTTTTACGTCTTTTAACTTTTAGACACACATTTGACTATTCGTTTTATTTAAAAATTTAGCGTAAACATAAAAGTTATAAATCCTGCTTAAAGTACATTCAATGATAAAACAAATCACAAAAAAATAAATAATATTTACGTAGTTTTTTTAATAAGACGAACGGTTAAATACGTGTTCAAAAGTAAAAAGCGTCAAACAAAAAAGAAAAAGTTCATTTTAGGTATCTCAACTATTAAGAAAGTCCAAAAAAACCCTAAACTATGATTTGATTTATTTTACATACCTGAACTTTCAATATCGGCTCAAAACCCATCACAAGCTGGGTTTTTAGGTGTTATGCTGACGTGACACGACGTAGTTGCACCACATGTCAGGCAAATTGGCAAAAACCACTACCACATGGTGTTACGTCAGCAAAACCACCGAACAAAACAGGGTTCTGATGGTTTTTGAGTCGGTATTGAAAGTTCAGCCATGTAAAATAGACCAAATCATAGTTTAGAGGGTTTTTCGGACTTTCACGATAATTGAGGTACCTAAAGTGGACCTAACATAGGGAGCACTTCTCAATTACCATTAGTACTTTTAAAATTTGGCGATTCTACGCTTGTACTTTTCTTAATTTTGGCTAACTTCTCTTTTGTCACTCGAGATTAGAAAATATAAAGGAATATTTGCTACAAAATCAAAAGGATTTGTGTGCACCTTGCACTGAGGTCTCTCTCTTTTTTTTTTGGCTCTTTACTTGATTAGCCCTCTAGTTTCGGTGATTTACATAAACCGGAGTATTTCATTTCTAGAAGAATAATAAGCCAACATCGTGCTGCACTTCTGTTCAAATGGGTAAAAGGAGATATGACAGCCCGCATGACAAAAAGTACAATCTATAAAAAAAGGTTAGGACAAAAATTCACATCAATTTCTTTTTTAGACAAAATATTCACATCAATTGATTGGCCACTATTTGGTCACAAGATGCTGACACGGGCCAATTCACGGTCTCTACTCTCTAAACCTGAAAGGCACACGTGCACACGTGCCATCGAAGAAAACATAATTTTAAAGTTTATCTTCGATAGGCGACGCGCGTAAATGAAAGGATTACACTTTTTATGTTAATTGGTTAGATGCCACCGCAAAACTTTAAAATAAAAGAAACGCGGCTATCTCTTTGTTCTTTTAAAATTAAAAGCTATCAGTGAAAATTTGCTATTTATTGTAGTCCTTTATTGTACAAGACGGACGCTATAACGTCTTGTAACCATTTTTATAAGGTATTGAATGATTTTTCTCAAATATTTCAAAACAAGTTTTGAATGATTTTTCGGGCTCTCAAGCTCTTTATTGCCGTTGGTTTCTTCTGAAAAATAAAATCAATATTTGCAAATTAAAAAAATACATTGTAGGCGCCACATGCAACCTATTTGCACTGTGTTTTGGAAAATGAAAAATTTTACCATCATATTCATCCACTATCCATGTCAAATTTGGCTTCCTTCTTTTTTCTTCCAACTACAACATCCCTTCTTTATCCCTGCTCTACCAGCTAGCACCCCCTCTCACAACTGCTCTGCCTATTCTATATCCTTTCTTCATTGCTGCACTGGCCACTGGAGCCATTGTAGCTGCCGCTTTGCTCCTCCACCTTCATGTCTGTCGTCATGGCAGAGAAGGGGCGGCTGTAAAGTCATTACAGCTTCCTCGTCTCTAGGATGGAACACAACAGCAACCGCTTTCGGATCAACAGCGACCTCAAGCATCCGTAGCAGGTAGTTTAAAATACTGTAGTTTTGGATAGAGTAGCTAACGGTGATCTTTCAGAGTGTATTGTAAATTGTGAAAGAAATTTAGAGTGTAAGTTAGAGCTAGTAGCTAATATATAGCCCTTGTTTTTGTGTTGGCATAAAAAAGGTCTAAATATAAAAAATAATTAAAAATAGTTTTTGGATCTTTGGAAGGACTACTAAAAATCACGAAAAAATCGTTACAAATTTTAACAACATATAGGCTATATAAAAATAACAAAATTCGATATAGTAATATAAAATGGTGCGTAACGCTAAAAACAAGGCCATTGTGAAATGGAGCGTGTGAACAAAGTGTTTGATTTGATGTGCATGCTTTCAAGCAGCAGGTAGATGAGCTCGATGGTGATGTGAGGATTCTTTCTTCCTATGGCCTCGATTCGGAAGGTGGCAGGCTATGGAGACGCAACAACGAGAAGTTCCAGCGGGGGTGGCGAGTCTACTTCTTGGTTGTGCTATGTCGGTGAGAGGGGCTCAACTAGTCGAGTGCATGCATGAGGTGGCAAACACCTTAGACCCACCTATTTCTAAACAAACTAGCCGCGTTGGCGTGCCCGCGGCGCACCGAGGCGAACAAATGCGTGGGGCACGCGCCCGCAGCGGCAAAACGCGGGAGCCACGCGCGGGCGGCGTCGCAGCGCTGGGGCGGCCAACGCGGGCATGCGCGGACGCGGGGAAAAAGCGGCGAATTTGGGACGTGTTGAATCGAACTGCGGCCTCCGCGGTGAGGGCTCGCGCTGCTAGCCACCCCGGCAAACCGCGCGAGTCGCTGTTCTTTGCGACGAAAAAATTATTTTATACCTAAAAACCGAATGGACAGCCAGATCTCAACAGAGCGCGCGATCGGACGGCCGTTGCGGCGCCGGCCGGGGAGGCCAGCCACGTGGCGTGCGGACGATGCGCGTGTTCGGCTTTGTACTTCTATTGATTTATTGAGACCCACAATTTTTTTACTCCCAAAAAAAAAATTACCGAGCCTCCACGACCGCATGTACGATGTATTCCCTCTACAGTGATGCAGGTGGCTGCGGATTCTTCTGGCTTCGTTCAGTCCGTCTGCCAGAAAAAACAATATGCGGCTTCCGTTTGATTGAATATACGCAAAAAGATGCTTCAAGATTTAGATAATGGCAGTCTTCTAATTTATACAATAGCAAAAATTTTGTAAATACATGTTTTATAGCGGCATTTATTTGCTTATCAAGTTTCACAGTCACGTTATCTGATTAACCCAATTTTTTACGACTTCACCTAGTGTTGATTTGTAAGTTGATTGTAGTTATATTGCTCATGGTAGGTGTTAATTTTATAGTTGCAGTTTGCGCTATAATAGTTTTCATAGGAAAAAAAAATCTGAAAACCCCAATATTATATATCCTTTATTGTTGGACTCCTTACAACTCATTTTGCATCCAACAACACCATACATTATGTATTGGTAGACTTTTAGCCCCTGATGTTGTTTCGTGCCTACGTGTGTACCACGTCGGCAAAACCTACTGCAATCATCTCACACTGCTTTCTCTCTCCCCTCCGCCTCTCTTTCCCCCTATTAGGATTTACGCCAATGCAAGATCACGAACGACACCAAAAGACACGATGTTTGGTAACACAGTTCGGCTTACGCCTACATCTGCGGGGCTCTGACTATGGACGCTCCTCCCCAATCCATAATACCGCAGCATACCAATTGACTTGGTCATGGCTACATGTCAGCCGCTAATATTATGCATTCGTTGACCTGGTTACACCAGAACTATCCCCCTTTATATAGTGGAGGCCTGGCTAGAGTCCGACTCCAACTCAAAACCAACGCTACCTACAACACAGAGTCCATGTAACCTACTAGGACACATATTCGATACAAAACCTGACACCCCCAATGTGTTGCCTGCCGTTGAAGAGCCTGACCACCCTCTCTGCTCAACCGGATGGTAGCCAACTCCTCTGGCGAGCCGTCCTCCTTCTTTCTCCTCATGGCGCAGACGATGGGGGACCATGGTGCTGGATCCGAGCGGCAAATACGAGCTTGGTGGTGGTGTCCATGGCGGTGAGCTTAGCGTCGGTGTCCATGGCAAATCCAAGCCACGGGGGCTCCCAGCCGAAGAAGAAAGAGATAGGAGGGAGGGAGGAAGAAGAGTCCCGAAGGAGGGGAAAGAGAGAGACCCCATGGGACGAGCTTCACGACAGCATACATGGTAGATATGAGCTGCAGAGGAGGATCTGAGTGGCAGAGGTTCCAGGCCAGAAAAAGAGGGATGGGAGGGTGACGGCCTGACGGGACGGTGGCAATTCTCTTCTGTCTCCACTAGCCCTGTTCATTCTAACTTTAGCCATCATATGGGGATCTTGTTGTGACCATCGTGTTGGGTTTTGACCGGTTGGCTAACAGCTAACCAGACTGGGTCAAGGTAGTTAATTTCTTCTAATCTCACGCCCGCCCTAATCACGGTTATTAACACCCTTAATCACGGTCATTTAAGCCCCTAATCTCGCGCCCTGATCGGGGGCGCATAACCAACTCTTGGTTGCGGCCCCCTACTGTGCAGTGCTATATATAGAGGGAAGAGGACCAATTCTTAGGCGTGGGATGTTGCTCATGCCTCTCTCCCGTCTCATTAAGCCCATACCGAGGCGCCCTTTATATAGTGGAGGCCTGACTAGAGTCCGACTCCAACTCAAAACCAACCCTGCCTATAACACAGAGTCCATGTAACCTACTTTTACACATATTCGATACAAAACCTGACACCTCCCAATGTGTTGCTTGCTGTTGAAGAGCTTGACCACTCTCTCTGCTCAACCGGATGGTAGCCAACTCCTCTGGTGAGTCGTCCTCCTCCTTTCTCCTCATGGCGCAGACGATGGGGGGCCATGGTGCTGGATCTGAGCGGCAAGTACAAGCTTGGCGTCGGTGTCCATGGTGGATCCGAGCAGCGGGGGCTCCCAGCCGAAGAAGAAAGAGATAGGAGGGAGGGAGGGAGGGAGGGGAAAGAGAGAGGCCCCATGGGACGAGCTTCACAACAGCAAACATGGTTGATATGAGCTGCAGAGGAGGATCTTGCCCTGTTCATTCTAACTTTAGCCATCATATGGGGATCTTGCTGTGACCATCGCACTCCAAAGGACGTGTGACTGAGGCGGTAGTGGCCATGCGTCGTTGCACCACCACCATGTTCCTATTAAATCTGCTTAGGTCACCATTGTGAACCCTAGGTGCTAAACCTAGTGAACCCAGAAGCCTAAAGGAAAGGAATAGGACAGCTACTGAAATTCTTAGTATGATTTCTCGAAGATAAAAATTACTTTGTATACCGCTGAACACCATTCTAAACTGTCTGCTCTGCACTGCTGGCGCGAGCCACCGCATGACGCTGCCACGCGATACGAGCTAAGCGTGCCGAGCCGAGCCTCCAAAGCACGCAGGGGAATGCATTTTCAAAGGCAAAAAGAGTTTTACGGCATTGCCAAAGAAATCTTCTACATACATTAGGGTGCGTTGGGTAGTGATTAATGCGTGCTAATGCTTGTCAATCGAAAATTAGGAGAATTACGTATCGTCGCTTTCAAAGATTGACCATTCATTAGACATTAGGTAGGACTTAATTGCATTAGCTAGGACCTCATCGCGAGAACACATATTAGCAGTGGATGTCATTAGCACTAACCTTGATTAGAAATTGTCATTAGTGTCGACGTAGGCAGCGTAGATGATGTCGGGAGACGTACAGTGGCAACCTTCCCGTTACTTCAGTGCTAAACCACCAGATCTGGTTGGGTTAGTAGACTAGGGGTTTTGGAGTAATCGGTTTGGATGTGATTGACTTAGTCATTAGATCAAACTGACCAACCCCCTCTCCCTTATATAGCACAGTGCAATAGGGAGCCGAAAACCAAATTAGGTTAGGGTGCATCCCGACAAGTACACTAACTCAATTATGGATAAGCTTAATTAGCGAAAAAACCAAATTAGAGATCATATGGAAATAAGAGTGTGAGATCAATCCCAACACTATTATGTATTTGTCACTCTTGTCTCATCGACATGTAGCCCTAAGTTACATGTCATTGGCATAGGAAGTGACAAATATATAATGGTCAATGTTTAGAGTGAAAAGTACGTGATTATTTCTTGAAAATTTTTGGAGATGATCAAAATTGAAGTATGTTTGATGGGTGACCAACAAATGCGAAGATTCCCACGTTATCACCAATTCTTGCCGACTCCGGTTCATTTTTTTGCTAAAACTTAACAAATATATTAACTAAGAAATCCTTGACCTTTCAAAGGTCATGCCATCCATTGGCAAGGCTTCAGAGCATAAATTTGACTAGCAACCAATCATACCCTTAGAAACTCTCAGTCTATATATCACTTTAAAAGTCATCGATCTCTAAATTTGATTCGTTATGTTTACATTTTCTCCAATCTCTTTATCTTTTCGTAGGATAGAGATTCTACAATAGAGAATAAAAATATAGAAAATGAATAGTAATTTAGAAATAGGAATATAAATATCAAAATTTAGGTCTTGTTCTTTTGTGAACTATTGAATAGCTGAACGACTGAAATAACTGAATTTCAAGAGCTTCTCGAGTTAGTCTCGAGATTCGGTTCCATTTCGTTTGACTTGTTTTTTTAAAACATTAGGTTCCATTTTCAAAACAGTTAAAAAAGGATTCAAAAATCATATATCTTTTTAAAACATAGATAAATTCTTAAGCTGAAAAGAACAGGGCCTTGTGGATGCTGCTAGCAACGCTATAGCAGCAACTAGTCAAAGATGGCATGCAAGGAACAACAAAATGGAATGGCGCATATCGGGGATTCGGGGTGTCATGGTTAACTGATGATGAGTTTGGCCTCTCACGCGGGGGCATGCAAAAAATTCTTCCAAGAAAGAATAAGGAGAGCTTCCCACTCTTCCCTGTAGCAAAAACCATGGGAGAGAGTGCAACCGTTTTGAAGCAGAAGGGGAGCTGAAAGACCTCACAGCCAGCAACATCACATGCAACAGAAGTGGATAATATCATTATTGCTGTGATTGCCTTGCACAGCTTACTCCCTCCTTGCATTAAAGAATGTTCCACATGATTTCTACCCGTATACCACAATGCAATTTTCATTTACCCTCCAAAGTCGCAAATTCATCAACACATTGTTGGATATATAACATGCCTGATGGAACTTGGGCACATATATAGGTTTATCTCAAAACATGCTTCAATACAAGAAAAGATACCAGGAACTTTAAGAGAATCACCTAATATGCGATTATAAGGCTGCATGAAGGCAAGCTTTAGGGGAACACAGAACACAAACCACACAAGACACTGGTATGTGATGTCTCCTGGTGGTGCTTCAACATCTCACCAAAAAACACTTCAATAGTATTCATTACCAGCGCTGTCTGAAACCATGTCCATAGAAGTGTCATTGGAGCTTGCTGAGTTGGTTTCCCGATTTTGCCCTGCTGAGTTTGCTTCGGTGTTACGACTCCCATTGCCGGCGCCTTGGGTTAATTGATAGCTCTGGAGGGTCCTGCGGACAGGGCTTGATAGGGCATTTGAGAATATTGTATTCTTTGACTGGTCACTGAGACTGGGCCTAGGAGCAAACCCAGCTGTTGCTTGCCCATGTAAACTAGCTGAAGGTTGGATGATTGAGTTTGTAAATGGATTTGCACCCAGAGGATGCTGATGTACCCGCGGGGAAACATGTGTGTCACTACCTCCGTAGTCTATCTCATGCTATCAAACAAAGCAAAAAAAAAAAAATCAGATTATGATTGGCTTGACCACAAATTTAATGAATACAATAAATACTAGAGTCCACTGCAAAAAATTAGCAGCGAAAGGTACCACCAATTCTTTGTCAAGTAAGCAAGTTCAAACTTCATAATGTTTGATCAAACACACTACAAATTCTGCCTATCTCATGCCATGGTGCTGATAGGTGAACTGCTTGGAAGTTTAGTGTAGAGCATGTGTGTAGGCTAGAAGAACCTGATTCAGGAGGGTCATATAGGCATGCAAGGAACACAATCAACCAAAACAAGATCATTCAATTTCTTTGAACCCCTAATCACATTCGGAGATACGGAATGACATGGCTTGTATAAAATAAACCCAAGTATGTCTCCTCTACAAGTGGGGGAAGATCTAACCCAAGTTTGACAATGGTGGATGACATGCTAAATTGTGGCATTAGTAAGTTAACTCATAGTCAAGTAAAGTTATCAGAAAAGGATACAGCACTATAAAGTAGTGGGTTTCGAGGCTAGACCTGGATATGGGACATTATATCGGCAACAGTGAGTCGTGACTCTTCGTCATGCTTTCTCAAGATCCACTGGTAGAGCTTTTCCTGTATAATTAAGGTGAAATTTAGCTAAGTATGTAACTTACACATAAAGGGAAAAGTAACATAACAACTGTTAGGATATTATACTTGATGTACTGTGCTAAAAAATATATTATATTTCATACACAGGACATGGACAAGAAAAATTTAGATAATACCATCAATCTATTATCACAAATTGAAATACATATTCTTCACCTACAAATATTCATCTTGTTCAAACAAGGATGACTACTCTCCATATATGTTCTCTTTAATTGTAGAGAGCCTTATAACTTCTCTAAAATAATATTCAACACAATTGAAAATTTTCATACTCTAGTACCCTGCATGATACTACAACATTACATTACGCAAGTTACTTCCATTGGAGCAAAAAACAATGGCACCTAAACGCCTGCCAAGGAGTCTATTCATTGCATTGCATAGTTGTGAGTTGTGACAAAACTGCAAATAGCCTATTCTCCATTTCCAAACTGTATCAAGAATTCAAGATAATCAACAATTGTACACCACCCACTAAGCAAAGATCGAACCGAGACTGCTCCGCACAAGTGCTGAACCTGAACAAAAAAGGACTGCTCCACGGATCACCTCCTCCTGAACAGGACACTTCTATTATAGCAAAACTTTAGCACAGAAAGTAACCAGCGCCCTCCACGGATGGCTAAATCCAACCTCAACCACCAAACCCACGGGAGATTTACACACGTAGGACCGATCGGAGAGGGGAGGGGAGGGGGATCGGGGAGGGGGCGGAAAGGAGCACGGACGAGGCTGTGCCGCTCGCCGGCCTGGAAGGAGAGCTTCTGCTGGGCCATGGCCTGGGTGTAGAGCTGGGAGAGGGAGTTGGCGGCGCCGCAGAAGGTGGAGTAGAGCGTGCGGTCGGCCTCGTCCAGCCGCGGCGCGGTGTCCGTCTTCCTCTTCCTGGCCATCGCCGCCGCCGCCGATCGAGGAGAAGGAGGCGGAGCGAGGGTTGTTCCCCCCTTTCCCTTGGCCGATTCCTACGGGTGGGGGCGGGGCGGTGCGTCCGTCAGGGAGGGTTTTCGATTTTTGTTTGGTATAATTTACTCCCTCCGTTTTATCTTTGGAAAACCCAAAACTCATATACATCCTGTCATCTATAATAATCTATAAATAACGAGTTCTCCCCTCCGCCTCGCCACGTGGCGCCTCCCTGCTCCGCACAGGCCATGTCGCCCCGTCACCGCAGCCGTCCGATCGCGTGTGACAGGAGATCCAGCCGTCAATTGGTTTGCTTATGTATAAAATGATTTTTTTCGTTCTTCTCTCGGCAGCGCGGGCGGCTTGGCCGGCTGGCTTGCTGAGCCAGCTCTTAGCCAGCCGCTCGCGGATCGAATCCCGCCCGCGCTGAGCTAGCTGCTTTTTTTTTCATTTTCTTGCCGCATTCGCCCACGCCGCGCTGCGCGCCCGCGCTCGCCAGCGTGGGGCCAGCTGTTCCGTGCGACGCGCGGCCGCACGCCAGCCGCTGAGCCAGCTCTTAGCCAGCCGCGGAACCCAAAACTCATATACATCATGCCATGTCATTGCATTGCATGAAAAATATTCTAAATACCTCAAAATAATTATGTTACCTCCAAAATTATCTTTAGCACTAAAAGTAATTTAATTTCAATAAAATGGTTGCAAAGCAAAAGAAAGACTCGTATTGTCGTTTTATTTATGAAAATAAATAAATTATTAATTATTAACTATGTACTTTTATATGGAACGATTTGATTTTAAAAATTCACCTTTACTTATTCCAGGGGGTAATCTATACCTCATAAAAGTTTAGGGTCCTTTTCTAACCGGTATTAATAGTTGGAGGGTGTATTTTATCCGTTTTAGAGTTCAGGGGGGTATTCTATACTTTTGCAATAGTTCAGGGGGTAATCTATACTTGTTCCTATAATTTTTAATGCATTATAAATATTTTAAAAAAATTATGGTCAAGTTCTAATTTTCGAGACCGTGTCAATGTCCAAAACGATTACTTATTTCATAATGGAGCGAGTACAACTAATTAATTGATTAATTTCTCCTCTTTCTCTCTTGTGGGTGGACCCATCGTCTTTCCCCTTTTTCCTCTCTCCCTGGTGCTACCCTCCCTTTGCACTGACCTCTCCCCTCCTTCTCGATCTCTCCTCTCTCTCTCTCCTCCCCCACCGACCCCCTTATTCCTTTCTCTTCTCCCTTTTCTTTCTCGACTACTTAACTTGCATGGTAAATCGATTGCCTCTATGGAAAGCCTTTGAATCCCTCCGTCTCCTTAGAAACGTCTTCCCGGAATGAAAAGCTTCACTATTCTACCTATTCGCCTCTTCTTCTCGCAATAAAATCCCTGGCGATCCTTCTAACTCTTCATTTGATGTTTTTTTGCAATTTTTTGCGGATGAGCTTCCTCAACCCCTCCATCTCTCATGTTGTTTTTCGTCGATCTCTTGTAAACCAGTTTTGCTACTTTACCGTAGGATAACATCGTTGTACTACGGGGGATTGCTCGTCAGAAACCTCATCGATGTCCTCCCTATCGTTATCAAACAATATGCTTCCTCCCTTGCTATTCCGTTAACATTGATGGATGCCTAAGAGGTTGTTTTGCTACTTTTCATAGTTGGATTCTCGTTGGAGCTCATTGCCAACGTTGTCGTGCCCTTGGCCGCCCTAGGGCCAAGTCATGGGCACCTTGCACTTCTCTTCCCTTTTCTCTTGCCGCCACCCCCTCCCCTACCCTACCTCGCCGCCGGTGAGCGCGGTACCATGTGCCATGGCCGCCAACACCCCTTCCTTGATGTGCCATCATCTCTCGCCTCACCCCACTGAGCCGACGCCACCACCCCTCACCTCCCCTCCCTCTTTCTTCTGGATCTACCGCTCCTCGCTCCCATTGTCAGCGATCCGTCCCAATCGCGCATCGCCCTCCCCTCGTGGTGAGCGGCCATCTCCCGTCGCCTCCTAGTGTTGCACCGTCACCGCCGGTTGCAGCCCGCTGTGTCGAGCCCCTCTCCGACATCCTCGCGCCCCTCTCTCTTCCCCCTAACCTTACGTTGTTGTCGCCGTTGGAATCACTGTCGCCGTCACCTTTAGCGCTACCTCTCCTGCGTTGGGTCACTGACAGGTGGACCCTACCTGTCGAGTGCCCCTGAGTCGGCTGGGCCAGCCGCGCCTCGCTCCTCTATGCCGTCGCACCATCGGTCCAAGCACCTCCCTCCCTGACTGGGCCTCTAGCCAGCAAGCCGGCCCCTTCCCTCCCTAGGCTAAGCGTTGCACCCCTCACGTGCCTAGGTCACTTGTCGAGACCTGATCTAAGAGATCGACTCAGTTGTGTAAACCGTACTAGTCGCAAGGATTATGGCTAGCACACACAATTAAAGAGTGATACATTGTTTTCGTACAAATTTAATACATAGGGGGGACTCTGTCCCGATACAATACAAAGTAATCGGCGCGCAGTCCAAGAATCAGAGTACAAGCCCACACGCAAAAGGCTATCTCGATAAAGTTATTTTGAAAAGTTATGACCCCTCGGTAAAGGTTTTGAAGAATTATAAAAATTATGGGAAAAATTGTTTTAGAAACAATAATGATCAAATGTTTTTTCAAATAACTTGTTTACATAAATTTTTTTTATTCTTACATAGAGGGAACTTTTGCCTCGTCTTTTATGTTACGCGGTAATTTATATAGACAACGTAGAGAGAGATGCCATGTAATTAGACCTGCTCATGGGTAGCCCGGCCCGACGTACCCAACCCGACCTGATCTGAAAAAATTCGACCCGACCTGGCCCGACCAGTGTATCGGGTCAGGCCGGACCTCGATTTGAAGCCCGACCATCGAGTCGGGTCGGGTTTGGGCCCAAAAAACTGCAAAATCAGTCATGCAGGTTCGGGTTTTCGTGTTTCGGGTCGGGTTCGGGCCCGGATTTGTGACTCGGTGCATCGGGTCAGGTAGGGTCGGGCTGGGGCCGAATATTTTTAAGAGAATTCCCTGTATGCCAATGGAAAAGTTTACAATTCCCTATCTGCCACTCGAAATTCTCTCTTCCCTTACATGCCATTGGTTCAAGTTTTCTTTCTCTCAGTGCCACTTCCGTTAAATACGTTAGTTTTACCGGTTTAAAAAGTTCATTGATGTCTAAAATGCCCCTTCGATTTAAAACTTTAAAAAAGCATATCTCCTACATTTTAACACCAAATTGAGTAATTCAAATTTTAAATTTATGTAAAATCATTCTCTACTTGCTATTTAAATATTTGTAACATTTGATTTTTTTAGTTTTTGTTCTCCTTTTTCAGGAGTCATGATAGGTTTGATTAATTTTTAAATAAAATTTATATCCAAAAAGTTTTAATTTTTACTTTCAAAGTTCGCTGTACATAATTTTATGAATTTTTAGAAATTTTTCTCATGTTTTTTATGAATTCTGTACTATTTTTATGAATTGTTTTCTATTTTGTAACGTATTAAAAAGACATGGGCATAATGGTTATTTTGTAACTCCTTTATATTTTTTTCCGCTTGAGTGGCACCGAGGGAAGAAAAAAACTTAAACTGGTGGCATGTAAGGAAAGAGCGAATTTTGAGAGGCAGATAGGGAATTGTAAACTTTTTCAATGGCATATAGGAAATTCTCTCAATATTTTTGGGTCGGGTTTTGAAAAGCCCAACCCGAACCCGAAATATGATCAGGTCTACATGTAATGTACCATGTGTAAGTCAGACCTGTCCAACGGGCCAGACTAGTTCGGCACGGTTCGGTTCCGGGCCAGTCCAGTTCGGTTCTCGGCCCGGTTACTATGCGAACCGTGCTAAACGAACCAACGGGCTGAGTCCCCTGCCCAGGTTCGGTTCGTTGGCTGAACTGAATGAACCAGACCGACCCGGGTTTGTTTGACTCGGTTGGTGCGGTTTGGCCCGGTCGGCCCGGTTTTTGTGTAATATGTCAAAATTCAGAAAAATCCGAGAAATTCAGAAATGTGAACAATTGGCAAAGAAAAACGAGTACAACCTAATGCTCTACAATACAAGCATTAAAATTTTTGGGGGCCTTCTTCAATCTTCATCAAGTTCTAAGCCCCCGAATGCATCCACCAACTCTTGATTTTGTCTCTCGTTGACGATGTTTTGCTGGCGTCTTTAGGCTACTGCCCAATCCTTTGTACTCAGTAGTATTTTGACCATATCACTCTGGAGGGAAGTTCGTCTCTCCTCCAGTATTCTCCCAGCGATGCTGAAAGCGGACTTGGAAGAAACTGTGTAGACCAGAACAGTTAACACATCCCGTGCTAATATAGATATCACACATCACACTGGATATGTTCCACTATGCTGCTACCACCATGTAAGAATACTAAACTCTTCTTCTTGAAAATCGACGACGTCCTTTGCTAGATAGGAGGCAAGCTCACAAACAGCTCCGTGTGATGCCTGTGTAGTCGGGCGAGTTGCAGTGCCCGAAGAACTTGAAGTGTCCTTGCCCGTGATAGTCTTCCAAAAGGGCGTCTTTCTCCCTGTCTGTTGAACTGGTGGTGGTCATGGTGGATGAACTCCTGCATACTTTTCTTCGTATTTTCTATACAAATCATTAAGTTTACTTCTAATTTCTGAAAATAATTTGAATAATCTATTCTAGTAGCACCAGCAAATTGTGTTAGAGCATTAGTTAATCCAGGACTGTTGTTGCCTCATTTGAACTCCTTTCTTCTTTTTACATGCTGCAGCGTGCCTCTTCAAATATCCCGTACCCGAGCCCGTCGCCGCCGATAACTCCTGTCCACATATATTATATTTAGCCGCATACCTTACTAGCCTGTCGTCCACAAGGTGCTTCAACTCGTCGTAGTCGTTCCACACATCCGACAGGTTAAGTCGAGCCCGCTTCGATCCGACGGTATTGGAGCTGGAAGCATAAGTTGAACCGGATTAGGAACCATAGGGATGATCCTCAGTTCCTTTAGTTTCCGTTTGTTGAACATGATCTGCTAGACTTTGATCGATTGGTTCGTAGTCATCCGGTCCTAATCTGAATTGGCTAAGGGGAAATTCATCGTACGGAGAACGACAATCAACCATTTTGGAAAGCTATTGTACATGAAATAACAAACAAGCAATTAATTTTAGTTAATTTACATGAAATAATAAATGAAACATATAAGTACATAACACAAATACGCATATGAAAATATACAAACCTCACCAGATACATTGACAAATCTGGCCAAATTTTCTAATTTTTTTTAAAATTTGCCCAAATTTGGCAAGAACTCGCACAAATGCTAGCTCACAAGTCACAAATCGCAATGCACAGAAAGAACTAAAGAGAATGGTTTTGAAGTGTGTCTGGCTGATGAGGATGTGTGCCTATTTATAGCAAAAATCTAGGATTTTTAGGACTCAATTTCTACTTTTTATGCATTTTTTATGCCTCAAACGGCTATAAACGACTATATCGCAACGGTAATGAAAAACGAACCGAACAAACCAACCGAATCGGGCCGCCCGCTTTGCTTGTCCTGCCATGCCACGTGTTGTCCTGGTATTGGCCGAACCGGCGGCTGGGTGGGAATGGCGCGATGCGTGTCGCATGGCGGGGCTAGGGCCAGGCGCCGCCGCGGGTTTGAATTTTGCGAGGTGGGACGGAGGGAGCAGGCGCGGCGCGGTTTAGGATTTCGAAATTGCTACGGTACACCGAATCAAAACGGACCGAATTGAGCCGAAACGGTTCGCATAGTGACGAACCGGGCCGTCACTATGCGAACCGAACCGTGTCGGCCCGTCGGGTCGTAACCCAGACCCATGCACGGTTTGGCGGTCCGAACACGGCCGGCCTGATGCACATTACCTGACCGCACAGTACCGGGCCTTCCGGTTCGGCCCATATGGGTCAGCTCTATTGTAAGTCCGGGTGGAGACGGGACGGGACGGGACACCCTGTCCAGTTCGCCGAGTCGCGGGCTCGCGGCTTTTTTTTTTTTCCGCCCTTCCACAGTGGAGCAGCACAGTCACCAAAGCTAGCTACCTCCTCCTGCTTTGACTTGCTGTAATTCATTCGCCCATCGCCGGTGTAAGTGTTCCACCATGAACGGTGCATAGTGAACGGGGCGCCCAGCTGCCGAGATCTACTGCTCGCTACTTCCGCTGCGCCCCGCACTGCTCCCCCCGCCGCCTCGCCGGCGACCACCGCAAGTCGCCATCCAGCCGCCGCTCCCCTGCTGCCCCGCCCAAGGCGCCGCCTCCATTCTGGTTCTCTCCCTCCCCCCTCTCTCTCTTTGGTTTTTCCTTCATATTTTGCGAGTTGGGATTTGGTCTAAATTCGAACGAATGATGTTTCTTTTCGAAATTCTCCGTTGCAAACTCTCCGAAAGCATTGGTATTATTTTTAGGATTTTTTTTGGTGGGGTTTCCCCCTATTTTGCATTTGAAACCCTAAATCGTCGAATGATGCTTCGACATCCACGGGAGCCTGGGCGGGATCCGCCACTGGCGTGGGCTAGATGGGCTCGATTTGAGGATTCAGGATGATTCATGGATGCTAGATCCGTGTGAAGGCCTGCCTCTTGAGTTTGTTTGGTGAGGTGCTGGCCACGGGCCAGCTCATCTCCAAGGCTGCGCATGTTGATGGCGTTCGAATTGAGTTTGAACTTAGCAACCGGCGGTTTACTTGGGCAGATATTAACCTGCATTTTTCAATTTTTTTTTTATGCTTGCTACTTTTGCCTTGCTAGAAGTATATGATCATTCGACATTGCTAAGTTCAGTTCCTCACATTTTGTGCTCCGTGGCATGATCGTTGGATTTGTTGATGTGGATGTGTTATATGGTGAGCCAAGAGTCCACTTCTAGGATTTGATGCAATTTGGTGCAACATGGGGCATCTGATCATGCTTAGGTAACCAGGTTCAGGCCACCAATAATTGGTTCAACCAAAGATGGAACTGTAGATATAATTGGAAACCTTTCTAGACTGCACAACCAATTATTGAATGGGAAATTCCCATTATTGAATGCCTTCGGTGGAAGAGCGAAGATCTACTCTAGTAATGAAAAAGATCAAATAGATACAGGCCGTTTCTATAATGTCATGCTGAATGGGATTAGATGATGGATTCCATGTCTCTACCACTGCAAATTCACGAGACTGTAGAACCAATATGCATTTTGAATCTTGATTGTCCACTAAGTGGTGAATCTGATGCAGTTTTCTTTGGCATTTGCAGCAGAGTTAGCTAGCCAATGAAGAGAAAGTGCATCAAGAAGACCACAAGATTATAGTTTATGGTGCCTGGATGAGCAGCAGAAATGCTACTGGCTGTGGAAGGAGGAGGCTTTTTCTCATCATCAGCTTCAGGGTACAGCCATGGCCTTGCTCTTTTGCTGCTTGGACGGAAAGAGGAAGAGAAGCCTGTCAAGGTTTCACCATGGAATCAGTACAGACTAGTCGACCGGGAAGCTGAACAAGCGTATCATCTGGCTTCCAGGAAAAACCAAGGTCCTGGTAAATGTGCTCCCTTTATCTGCTTTGGTTGCACGGCTGCTGGGCTTGAGGGGGCATCTCCTCCAAAATTGAGTTCAGGCAACACATCGGAGAGCTCGTTGGAAGAGCCATCTGGTGCAAAGAAGAAGGTAACAACTAATGGTTGCATCACTGGAAATGAGAGAAAAGGCTGTCTTAAGAGCAATTCGAAAAGAGATTCTTCAGATCATTGTATAGTGGTAAGTGAAGGTGAGGAACCACGTGAGTCACTTGAAGAGGTGCAAACCTTGAAAGCTGGTATGGAACGGAGAAAAGTTCAATGGACTGATACATGTGGAAAGGAGCTTTTTGAGATAAGGGAATTTGAAGCCAGGTACAATCTGAAAATTTTACTATTCTCCTTGTACCTCATCAAATACCCTGCACATATATATATGGTTCATGATTATCACCTATCAGCCGAAGCAGACCGTTTGTCAACTGTCATATTGATAAATGGATATACATTTTAGCTCATTTCCGAAGCAGTTGCATTGTCAACCATATTGTTCACTGCTTTTTTCCTGCCTTGATTGGATTTAATATTGCTATTAATTATCAACAATCTGAGGGATGCCTTCAATTTTTTTTTTTTCTGGATTGCACTAAACTTATTCCTGCCTCAAGTTCCCTCCAAATTAATTAGCGCTAATAGTTTGTTTGCATAACTGCTGCCAACCGCAAAGTATCTATACTTTTTTAATCTTTAAACTGCCCTATATTGAGCATGGGTGCAATGTTCATGGATGTATACTGTACTAGTGTGTTTTCTACTCATAGGTTGTTATAGTTTTTATATTATATGATTGTTTTGTCATTATGTTTCAACAGTGATGAAGGTTTGTCTGATGATGAACTGGAAAACGAGGGTTTCAGAAAATGCGAGTGTGTGATTCAATAAATCTCTCATCTGTACAATAACCTTGATGGATGTGATGCTTCATGGGTAGTTGAAAATTTTCTGGTAACGATATGCTCACACCAATGCCTTCTCATCAATCACAACGATATCTGTGAGTTGAAGCCAAGCGAACATGGATTATTTTTTTAATCTTGCTCAATTATTTGTTGGTGCTAGTCTGCTCGATAGGGTTGACAGTTTTGATGCCGAATGTACCATATCAAGATTTGACTGGTTTACTTCTTTTTCATTTTCTTTTCCTGCCTTTCCCTTCCCAATATGTTCTCATGCTCTATTGTACGATAAAGGCTGTCCAGTTAGTGTCGTCAGGAATTTTGAATTCCTGATATCTTGTTTTGTCTTGTTTTGTTCCTCACATGTTAACTGATGCCTTCTTGGCATCTTTTTGTTCAAGATGTTATGCTAATGTATTATGATTATCAGTGATGCGACTGAGAAGGATCACAATTATGTAAAAATGATGTGTCGAGGTTTAGCAATTTGAATAAGATTGAAAAGCGCACCCTTCTCTCGTAGCTTATCTTGAAGAATGAAACAATTTTGGGACCTTTTGTTTTTCTTGGAACTTCTAAGAACAAATCCCAAACAAACAAACCTATTGGACAAATCCCAAACAAACAAACCTATTGGACAAATCCCAAACAAACAAACCTATTTCCAATAAGGTGCATGCCTAGATAAATAAGTAATAAAAAATCGACAGAAGGGCAAAACGACCGTTTCCTCAGGATGTTGCATTAACCAGATATTTGCACACATTCAGAAAAGAAAAGGGTTAATTACATCTATGCACCTGCTTTGTTTAACATAGAGAGAAATGCCACTACTCGTTAATGTTTGCAAAAAAATACCGCTACTTAAACAAAAAAGTGGACCCATACCATTTTATGAATTGAAAAACACCTTTCCAAATCATACAATGATGTGGCATTTTTTGAGCCGTTCTACCTTCTTCCTTGTCCCTTCTATCCATCTCTTTCTTCTCCCTATCTTTCTCTTCTTTGTCTCTTCCCCTTTCAAACTAGCCTTATGCTCCCCGTGTTGTGTCACGACGTCGCTAGCCCGTGCAGTCGGCCTGTCCTCCTTGTGCTTGATCTACTTCGTTGTTGTCCTATTCTTGTCATCATGTACTACCCGTTAGGTTGAAAGAATCTCTACACCCAAGAAAAAGGGCTAAATTGGGTCCTCATCAAAGTTTTAACTTTAACGAGGTTTTCCTAATGCAAAGTTTAATTTTTTATGAGGTTTTCTTGGATTAAGAGCAATCGCAAACCTTTCTACCAACTAAAAAAACTACATAAGCAACCACACGATGAACAACATAAGATGCGTAAGGTAAATGCAATAACACAAAGTAAAGAGAGGAACAAGAGTTTTTTTATCCAGAGGTTTGGAATAGGCTCTCCGGTTCCTGTGTCCTCGTTGGAGCACCCGTCGTGAAGAGGGGTTTTACTCCTATTCATCCCATGGGATGGCTGTTTCACTGTTTTGGTAGGTGGACTCCAACCTTCATAACTACTTGGACCCCCTCACAAGCTTCTCTTTGAAGTGATCACCAAGCTCCATCTTCAAACTTGAATCTTCAGTAATAAGCCATAAATGGACTTGATCTTACTAGATCAAGCCCCCATGAAGCACCAAGTGTAGCTACCACTCTTTCTCTCTCTCTTAAGTTCTTGGTGGCTAACTTCAAAATGAACTCCAAGATACTAAAACTGAAGTAGCAAAGAAGCACAAAAGGAGTCAACATTAAATAGTTGCCACAAAAAACTATCCATTGGGGAGATGCCGTTTTCACCGAACGGTCTGACAAACATAGTTGTTGCCAGATAGTTTGACATAGTGGACCATCCAAAACCCAAACACTACTCACAAGGAGCGCCTCTGGACATAAACCTCTGGCACGCTAAATGGCTCCAACAATCTAGTGCGATTGACGGTTCCCCTGATGTGAACAAAGCAACCAAACCAACACAAACCAAACTAACACCTCTCTGGATCCAACCCTCCACCACGTTGGATGGTCCGTTTGACCGTATGCCATGCATGGAGCAGCCGAACTATAGATTAAATCAACCTAAGTGAAATGGTGTCTCTATCATTCCGCTGCAAGAGTTGACTATGAGAGCCAGACCCTGGCGCAAGACGACCTGCCGTGCATAGATACACCAGATCAACATCCTCCTATATGGATCCAATGCTCCACACAACCCAAACCCTTCTAGATAGTATGTGACATCGTTTGACAAACATAGAGCATGTGGACCAAAAACTACTAAACACTTGTTAACTCCAACAAAACCATGACAAAACTCTCCCAATAATCTACACAAGGTGTTTCATGGACACAAGATTGTAATGGGACAAGACCATCAACAAACCCCTCAGATCCAAGCCAAACACAAGAAGAGAAACTTGTGCAAGCTTGAACCCAACTCAACTCCTAGGTTCAAACGGTAAGCTTCATCATTTTGATGCCATTAGCTGAAAGCTCCTTGGGTGTCCTCATCATCAGAACATAAAGATACACCAAAAATACCATGGGGATCTTGCACCTTACAAACCTTTGCTGTCTAGTCTTGCTCGGTGTTGTCTCTCTCCATCGCCGCCCTGCAACACCCCATCCTGTCCCATGCCATTTCTTCCTCCCCATTGTCACCATTGCACTATGTCACCTTGTGACAATTACCGCTATGCGCTTCCATGTCGTCGTCGTCTCATAATATGTCCGTCTCCATCCACGCTGCCACATCTCCTGGACAACCGTCTTTGCCCGCATCGCTGTTGTCTCAAGCTTGGTTGCCACTGCTTGCACCGTTGTAGTTCCCATTTCCAGGAACCATTGATCGACAATAGGGTTGCCGTCGTCCACACTCTCGATCACCAGTTCACCACTGATCGTTAAAGTTGTTGATGGGCAACATGTCAATGGTAGTCATTGCCTAGTGCGGATAGGAACCGGTGGGTCAACAAAGGTGTAGGAAGCAGTGGTCACGACCAACCGTGTCGACGATGAAAGCCATGGAAGCGAGCAACTGCGATGGGTAGGCGATGGGGAGGAGCGCATCAGCACATGACAGAGAAGGAACACCATACCTTGCTCATGCAGTGGTCACGACCAACTGCGATTGGAACACCATACCTTGCTCATGCATGTGGGACTCCAAGAGAGATTAGATTCCTCTTTAGCCCTAGCACATGCTTCACACCATGAAATATTTGCTCCACTCTATTGTGTATCTTGATCTCACCTACTCCAACAGCACGAAGCCATGCCATTGCCCAAGTGGACAAAACCAAGTTCACTTTCCTTGTACAAAAAGAACCACTCCTCCTTGTGTGTCACATGATAAGAACTTCCCGAATCTATCATTCATGTTTCACTTGATTGAGTATTTGATACCGAGAGTATCTCTGCACTATTGCTTTTTGAGTGACTACTAGCCTTTCCCAAGATTGCAACTTCTTCCTTTGTTGTGCATTCCATCTTCACATGTCTCCACTCTCCACATTTGAAACACCGCACACCTTTGCCCTTCCTGTAGTTTTTGTTTCCCATCCTTTTACCGCTACCTTGATCACTCTTGACTAGCAAAGCATGAGGTGGGGGTTCCTCCTCCGTGCTCTTCTTCTTTCTCATCTCATGAGCAAGTAAAGCCACAGTGATATCTTCAATTTTGATTCTATTCTTGCCATACGTTAGCATCGTGACCAAATGCTCTGTGACTCACACAAATTCTGCAACAGAACATGGGGAGAACGCGTTTGCGGGCATGCCAGTGTATTTGTCAAAAATACACAAAAGAAATGGGCAAGGACGTTTATATTTCATTGTCACAATGAAGTACAACTCCTTGTCGACATTGCGCTCCATAGCTAGGTTGGCTAGGTATATGTAGCCTGGTAGGCTGGACTTCTTGTTCAGCCGATCGTCGGGTTCTGGATCCCGAGGCCTCGGAAGGACACCCGGTTAATTACATCTGCGAGCCGACTCGCAGAACACCTCCAATTAAGCTGCTGGGGCTGTCTTCTTCTTGATGCTTTGTGGTTCACCGTGCAGTTGGTGGATAGTGGATTGATTGGTGACGTCAGAATACATGGGATAACCAGGGCCCATGTAATGCCTAGCACAGTCGTTGACATTTGACTATGCCCACACGTGTCGCTTGAACTTATCCTCGTCAAGCTTCACGTTGGAGTATTCAGACTTGGGGGAATGCACGGTTAGAACTCGACTTGGAGTTGAAGTTTACGGCTTCGCTGCGTCATCGGGTATGTTCCTACTTGTTGGCTTTTAGACTTGTCATTAACGTATCCTTGATCACTGGAGTTGATGTAATTGGGATTCTGCTTAACAGAATATTCTCGTCTGGAGATTTGGTCGGCATCATGGAACTGGGATCTCCACAGTACCCTTGATGAGATGCTTGTCGTTAGAAGAACGTTAACTGGGATCTCCATAATATTCTTGATGGAATGTTCCTTGTCAAAGGAAGGTGTTGTTGAAGATCTCCTTAACGGAATGTTCGTCGTCGGAGATTTAGTCAGCACCGGAATTGGGATCTCCACGATACTCTCGATGGGGTGTACGTCATCAGGAGAATGCTAGTGGTATCGTGGAATTGGAATATCCACGATACTCTTGATGGAATATTCATCATTGAAGGAAGGTGTTGTTGAAGATCTCCTCAACGAGATGTACTTCGTCGGAGAGTAAACCAGCACCGCGGAATTGAGATCTCCACGATACCGTTGGCCTTCGGGGTCTTGTTCACCTTCGGGGCCGGGCAAGCCGAAAGACGACAGGTTCCGTCGATGCTGGCGGAGTCGTTGGAGAAGGCCGCCGAACAGATTCTGTGATCATTGGAGTCATCGTCTCCACGATACCGTTGATGGGATGTTCGTCATTGTCTTAATATTTATTGGAGCTTCTTCCTCCTAACGGAAAGTCCATCGTTAAGAGGTATGTCAACACCATGGAATTGGGATCTCCACGATACCATTGGCCTTCATGGTCTTGTTCACCTTCAGGCAGTGTTTGTCGTAACAGAAGGGTTTCCCATGATGGTCAATCTCGCCGGTGCTGGCGGAGTCATTGGAGACAGTAGTCAGACGGCTCCCATGATCGTTGGAGTCGTTGTCAGGCGATCTTCGGTTTTCTCAAGCGAAACATGATTTCGCTAAGGAAAACTTGAGGAACGGAGGTTCAAAATGATTCTCTCTAGAGGAACGTGATTCCGCTAAGAAAAACTCCATATTTTGTGTGATTCGTCCGGAGCTTCTTCATTTTTAGCCGCAAACAGCTCATGGACAATTTCCCTTAGTGGAAAGTGACTCCGCTAAGACTGGAACTTCGTTTTATGTGATGTTGGTCACATCTCTTCGCTTGATGACGATGACGGTGCACGGCGCCTTGCGGGGGTCCACATGGTCAAATGACATAGCTGGACCGCTAGAGTGGGAAGGCGGTGCTGTCGAGAGTTCACACGGCCGGGCGATGTGACTTGTAGCATCGTCAAGGGTCCACAGCGATGTGACTGGTAGCATCATCAAGGGTTCACATGGCCGGAGAGTGCGTCCAGAGGAGATAAGGGAAATCGCTGCTGCCGCGTCCACAGGAGAGTGGGGAGGGTGCCGCCGGTGCAGCCACACTGGGCAGTCGCGCCGTGGTGGAGGGAGACGGAGGCTACCGCCGCCGTAGATCTGAGGAGGGAAGGGGTAGGCTAGGAGCCGCCGGCCCATGCCGCGCCACCGTGGAGGTGGTCCCGTGCTGTCGCGATCAGCTGAGGGGAGAGGACATCGTTGTGCCGCCACTGCTCGAGGAGGGAGGCCGCCGCCGTGTCGCCGTGATGGGAATCCGTTGTCGTCGCGTCGGGCTGGCCGAAGAGGAAAGCCGGGAGGCCGCGCCAGCACGGGTGTGTGGAGGAGGAGGTCACCGCCGCCTGCGTCGTGGAGGAGGTCACCGCCGCATCGAGGTGGAGTAGGAAGGAGGCGGTGCCGGCCGTGGCGGGTGAAGGAGGGGGCGCCGCTGGCCGCCCCTGCAGTGAGGAGGAGAAGGGGACGGCGCGCCGGCTGCTGCAACGCCTGTGCCGAGAGAGAGATAGAGAAGAGGGAGAGGTCAGGCCCGAGAGAGAGAGGGAGAGGGCGGCGTGCCCCTCCTTTTTACCTTTTCTTTTTTTTCTTTTTCTTCAGCCACCGTCAATGCCTATGTTGATTCCTTCCTTTACCATTAGGGTTAATCCCGTGCTACTTTTATAGCCGGCAATTAGGGTTTGCTGATTTCGGGCCATATTTGGGCTAGGCTGGTTTCTGGCCAAATCAATCTGCGAAAATTAATTAATAAATAATTCCGGGGTCACAGGCCGATCGACGCCATTGAATTTTTTTTCTCATCAAACATGCTCATAGGACTAGGGTAACAAACATAGAAGGACTATGGCCTTGTCTTCGTCATCAAGCTTCACATCTAGTTGACCTAAATCCGTGATCAACTGATTGAAAACATTCATGTACTCCTACAGGTCAGCCCCCTCTTACATCTTCAGCTCATACAACTTTTGCTTTAAATACAACTTACCGACAGTGGTGGAGGACGATAAAAATTTTGTAATGGAGAATTTCATAGTGTAGATATTAATAGTAGTGCACGAAACCAAACCAATCCATACACTAATAAGAACACAAAATATTAAATTAAATAAAAATAGTACTATAAAGCAAAATAGATGTAGAAGAAGAAGAAATGTTTACCAAAGTACTATTTGCGTCTAGGAGACCTTGGCAATAGCATTTGGTGAGTTTTCATCTTCTGAAAATGCTTCACAAAAGGACCTTCCATGCACATCACGAGGGTAGCTATGACCAATCAATTAAGTTGGACCATTAACCATGTAACCCTTTCTAATATCATCTCTAATATCGAGATAAAAATTATCAATTGGAACACGAAACCTTGGATCAACAACAATGTGATCCGACTTAAACTCACAAATACCTTTATCATCTACCAATGTTTCTCTTGCTTGTACATGTGCATCTCCAACTCCAATCTCAACACCAACAACCTCTTGAGCCTCTCGACTCCAACCTCCTTGTCGTTTTCATTTCAATGTGCATCTTCCTTTGCTGTGCATTTCACTCTTCACATGTATTCACTTTTCATATCTGAAACACCACGCACCTTTGCCCTTCTTGTAGTTCTTCTTTCCGATCCTTTTACTGCTACCCTGATCACTCTTGACTAGCAAATCATGAAATGGAGGTTCCTCCTCTGCGCTCTTCTTCTTTCTTATCTCATGACCAAGTAAAGCCATGGTGATATCTTCAATCTTGATGCTATCCTTGCCATACGTTAGCATCATGACCAAATGCTTATACGTCTAGGGTAATGAACATAGAAGGACTATGACCTTGTCTTCGTCATTAAGCTTCACATCTAGTTGACCTAAATCCGTGGCCAACTAATTGAAAACATTTGTGTGCTCCTTTAGGTCAGCCCCTCTTACATCTTTAGCTCATAAAACTTTTGCTTTAGATACAACTTGCTGGCAGTAGTGGAGGACGAAAAATTTTTTTAGCATGACGAATTTAATAGTGTAGATATTAATAGTAGTGCACGAAACGAAAGCAATCCATACACTAATAAGGGTACATGACATTAAATAAAAATAATACTATAAAGCAAAATGGATGTGGAAGAAGGAGAATTGTTTACCAAAATACTATTTGCGTCTAGGAGACCTTGGCAATTGCATTTGGTGATTTTTCATCTTCCGAAAATGCTTCACAAAAGAACCATACGTGTAAAGCAAAATGTATGTGGTAGAAGATTTTTTTTTACCAAAATACTATTCATGTTCAGGAGACCTTGGCAATTGCATTTGACAAGTTTTAATCTTTTGAAAATGCTTCACAAAAAGACCATCCATGCACATCACAAGCATAGCTATGACCAATTGATTGAGTTGTACCATCCACCACATAAGCTCTTCTAATATCATCTCTAACATCGGGATCAAAATTATCAATTGAAACATGAAGCCCTGGATCAACATGTGATCAGAATTAAACTCATCAATACCTTTATCATCTACCAATGTTTCTCTTCCTTGTACATGTGTATCTCCAACTCCAATCTCAACACCAACATCTTCTTGGGTCTCTTCGCATATGCCTTGTTGAGCTACTACCTCCTCATCATTTTCATTTCGACATGGACCTTGATTCGATTTTGATTAAATGGTTTTGATCCTCGAGGCACCTTTCTAAAATAATTCGTCAAATTCACATACGAAATCACTAAGGGATTAAAGAAGTTTAAATGGTTTATATGATACCTAGTAGCTATTTACCTCGGTCAACAATTGAAGATGATGTATTGATATAATACCTTTTATTTTAGATTTGCCCTTAATTAGTCTTCAATCTTGATCAACCGAATCAAAGAACGGAGGACGTGCACTCATTATCATGCATGTGTTGAGGTGTACTGCCTAGCGGTGCACCGGTGGCGACGAGCGGTGTTGTGGTGGCTGCAACCTGTAGAAGTGCGGAGCCACAGAGGGCGACTGGGTGAGACGACGGGACGGAACCGCCAGGACTTGTGAGCAGCGTCGGCTCTAATTTAGTTCCTTGTGCAGCCGCAATCCTCAGGTGGATATGATCGAAGCTAGTAAGCCAGCCCATTGGTCCAGTATAGCAGTGCACGCACAAACCCAAGACAAGCCAACCAGGACTCCAGGAGCTGTACAGGAGGGTGGGGTTTCCTAACGAGCCAGCTAGTTATGGCATGGGCCATACCAAGCCATAATGGACCCTCAGCCCCTACTTGCTGGTTAGAGTTTTGTACATAAACTAGGAGGAGTGCTTGTTTCAAATTTCCTGTGGTGCAGTCAACTCCATGACATGCATGGGTCTTGTTCTTTTTAGATTAAAGTTCCTAAAAGTTTTAATCTGAAAAATTGTGACCCCTCAAGGGAGCCCTCGAAGAGTTCAAAAAATTATGAAAAATATTTTAGTAGTTTTAAGAAGAACTAATTAAAACTCCACAAAAAATGGCTACAAAATACTACATCATTTAGCTTGTACAAAAAATAAAAAATTTTCATTTAATTTAATTTAAGCCGAAAAGAACAAGGCCCATGGTACATGACATAGTCGGAGATTGCATGTAATCTACTTTTACATATTTTCGACACCAACTCTAGCAATGGGGTGGTGTCTCCCTTTTTAATGTCGACACATCCTATATGGTTAATCTCTCACCCTCAAGTTTGAATTTTCGAATTTTTCGAACCTCAATTTCCAACTGAACACTAGATAAAAACAAACAGGTGTCGCATGTATTTTTTGGCCAGCCTTTACTAATCTCGCCCAGGAACAGCTAGTCAATAGCCTTTTTTGGCCGCCGTTTTTGCTGCGGTTTGTCCACATCCCATGCATGCATTGCGTGGAACAGCTGCAGTGACACCAGCCGTGTCTCTCAAGCGAGTGTATACTCCATCTGGCCAGCTCACTTGGGGGTATTTCCGTTTTACACCTTTAATTCTTCCTCACACAATTAATGCCATTTCTTAGTTAGAAGTATATATATCATGCCATCAAAAGGTAGATCACATAGAGATATAGATAAGATCGGCTATAAATATATGCCTCTGTCTTTTGTCTAATAGTCTAATACCCTCTTCTGATCCTGAGATACACAAGCTGAGATGAGTGCTGAACCCCCAAACAGCCCAACTCTGATGGACTCCGAAGAAACTTTGTCCGACGTCTCCCAAGAAGACATGCCGCCCCCAAAAGAGATCAAAGGTGGTTGTGAGGCTGGTATGCAAGGGAAGAAATTCCTTGGAGATGAGCCTCTAGATGTGGCCCCCTTGTCCATGGCTCCCTTTACTGCAGAACAACTTGGCCATCTTGTTCAGGCTCCTGTTCCACAGTGGTTAAAGGAACATAAGCTTTACAAGGATGGAGATTGGGAGGTCTTCTACCGTCTAAGGCAGAACAACAATAAGTTGAAGGACTGGGTAAGTGGTTCTATACAAGAAGTTTTCTATTCTCGCCTTTTTTTATTTCTTCTCAGATATCCGTTATTTTACTAATTTTTATTTCGATAAAGCTTCAGATTTGAATATTGATCTCTGTTATTATTTAATCCCTTTATCTATAATATCTAACATAGAATTTCTGCAAAGAAGGAATTTTATTTTTCCCCGTGAATTCCTGATGTGTGTGTATATTTGATTAGAGAATTTCAATTTATGATCATATGTTTATTATCAACAAACGATGATAATGTAATTTATTAGATGTTGAACAATATAATTGTCCTAAGAATATTTTTTTCCATATTATAATGCACCTTTTTTTATCTTTCGAAACCTAATTTGCAATTGTAACCATAAACTAAATAACATGATTGAACGTATGTTCTGGTTGTTGAAAGTTTAGACCTATATGGATTGTATTTGATGGCATTAATTATGATGGTAATGGTTATCATATATCCACAATACCATTAATAAATAATAAATAACTCGACAATGAGAGGCTACTTGAAGAACCAGCCCTGTTTAATATGCATTGCTTGCCTAATCACACTCAAATTGAGCTGAATAGTAATTATACCAAAAACAACACTGTAGTGACTATTCCATTCTGTTCTTAAAATTAGGACTCATGACCAATGATTTTGGTAGAATATTACTAAGAAACCATTCACAAAGTGTTAGTTTTGGCATTCCATATATGCATTTTATGAAATTTAAAACTACAAGTATACCAATACTTGTAGCCTTGTGGGAGCTAGTTCAATTAATTACCTTTGCTTCCGATTATTAGAAAATTGTTTTATTCGCTTTGAAAGTAAAAGATAGAAGTGATAATTTTAAATATTTGTGAGCTAGCCGTTTGGTTTGAGGAACCGCCTCATTCAAGATAGACTGAGTTTATCCCATGAATTTTAATGGGATAACACCATTACTTCTTTTTTACTAGATGTTAGACAAGGTGTAATGGATCAACCCATTCCATTCATGTCAAGCAACTGATTGATCAATCAAAGTCCTATTTCTCAAAACAAACATGATTAATGTCTAAGTAGACTCACATCACTATCCTTTATATTCAATTATTACCAATAGTTATAAGATTTGGACCCGCCTTATGATCTCTTATTGTTCTATTTAAGACACCTATCTCTCTATAGCATTTTTCCACTGTTGATTGTGTTGATTTTATCGTGATTTTATTTTCTGAAAGACAACCTCTTCTATTGCCCATGACGACCCAACGTAACTAAAGCTATCATCTCCAGTCTCCACCTCTTGCTGCCACAAACTTTGGTCCTCTCTCTCCTATATATGCTCTTCATAGCTTTGCCACATCGCTCTGGCACTTCATCGCTTAGACCTCTCTGCCAGAGCTGATTAATTTTGCTAGTTGTTACCTAGATCAAGACTCAAAAGGCTGCGCGCAGTACGTTGATAGCATTAGATGTACATTCCACAACCATTCTGGTGCATCATATTGCCTCATTCTAGCATATACCGTAACCCGGACGGATAATGTATATTTAATTAACTACGATCCAACCTTGCCACTAGCTAGCTGTGGAAGTGTCACTATATTTTATTCTTAGCCTGGCGCATGATTCTTCTGTATCACTGTTGGGAGAGGCAAAGAGTGTAGATCGTTTACCGGTTGTTGACTTGCTGCTTCTATTTCACCACATTCTTGTATAGATGTTACCGTTCCATATATATCATTGTCAAGATTAAAAAAGAGGGTTAAGGGACTACATGATCGAGGAACTAAAGGAATGAAACCCAAACATTATTTGAAATGCTGTGTTTCAATCTAGCTTGGTTAATCTATGAAATCACATGTTGGAAACGAAACGTGGAAATGTTTCTTCTTTACTTTATGGAAATTAATATTTATAATGTAGCTACTTCCTCCGTCCTAATATAGAGGGCGTATAAAAATTTTCATTAATATCAAGAAATGGTGTTTAAGAAAGTAAATCATCTTTTAATTATCTCGTTACTTGACACATCAACATGCATGTTTACAAATTAATCTTTGATGTTTTGCTTCCGTGTGCATGCATCTCCTTCTAATGCGCTTAATTAATAGCCTGAAAAGCTAAAGCTAGCAACAACATGCACTTCATAGTGTAAATAGCTGAACTACCAGTTAATTGCTCATGTCTTTTTTGAGGGAGTAATGAGGAGACGTCTTATATTATGGGACAACTCAAAAAAATTTACACGTCCTATATATTGGGGCGGAGGGAGTATAAGACTCTCTTTCGGAATTTCTTCCTAAAAGCTTAGCAAAAGATCCCTTCCCTTGGCACTTGTTTAATAGGCATACCCATTTGATGCCTATTTGTTGTACCAACACTGTAGTATAGAGGTAGTGATTAAAATATAAAATAGAGAAATACGGAGAAAAGTAGGGTAATAATTGAAAAGTGAATGAATAGTGATAGAATATTCCATAGATGGGCATGGCCATTAACCATGCTCTTAGCATCGTATGGTCTCTAGAAACACTAGCTATTACATGAGTCGAATGCATGCATGAGCTAGTGGGGTATATAGCCAGAGCATGAGTACAGCGAAATCTGGTGTGGTTTAACCGCGGTATGGCATGGGCTGACGAGGAAGCTTGGGGCAACAAGAAAGACAGGGCAGGTGATCGCAGGGCCGTGCCTGAGGGGGGGCGAGCGGGGCCACCGCCCCGGGCCCCCCATGGACAGGGGCCCCACCCGGCCACCCGCTGCCTACACCAACACTATAGCATAAAGGTGGGAATTAAAATATATATAAAAGAGAGAAATACAGAAGAAGTAGGGTAATAATCGAAAAGTGAATGAACAGTGATAGAATATCCCACGGATGTGCATGCCCATTAACCATGCTCTTAGCATCGTATGGTCACCGGAGACACTACCTATTACATGAGTTGAATGCATGAGTGAGGTATATCGCCAGAGCATGAGTACAGCGGAATCTGTTGTGGTTTAACCGTGGTATGGCATGGGCTGACGAGGAAGCTTGGGGCAACAAGAAAGACAGGGCAGGTGGTCGAGGTGATGAGAGGAGTGGTAGCTAAAGCGTACCGTGGCTTGGAGGCAAAGGAGAGAGTGGTAGTACCATTGATGAGAGGGGAGCTGAGAGGGAGGATAAAAAATGCAAGGAGTACGTAGTACGTAGAGAAGACCGCCCACACAATTGTCTGAGAATAAAACAAGTGTCTGTCGATTATTGATAGAATTACACTATAACTATACTAAAGTTACACATTGTTAACAAGTGCAATTTTAGTTTTACGAAATTTTAGATTGACTGAAACAAACATGATGAAACATAGGAAGAGAAAATTATGTGAGCACGTGTATTTAGCAAATCTACATAGTAATAATCCATACAAAATCAACAATTAAAACAGATAATTGATAAATACTCCCTCCGTCCTAAAATATAGGGCATATAAAAATTTTCATTAAGACCAAGAAATAGTGTTTAAGAGAGTAAAACATCTTTAATTATCTCGTTACTCGAAGCATGCATCTCCTTCCCATGCACTTAATTAATAGCTTTAATAGCTAAAGCTAGTAAAAGCATGCATTTTATAGTATGAATAGCTTAACTATGAATTAATTGCTCGTTTTTCCTAAGCAAATAATGGGAAGATGCCTTATATTATGGGACAACTCAAAAAAGTTATGCGTCCTACATATTGGGACGGAGGGAGTAGCAATTTCATACTTGTGTTATGTTCTTTTGTACTTATCTGAACGGTTGAACAATGGAACAATTAAAATGACTAATTTCAAGAGCTTCTCAAAAGGTAGTCTCGAATTTGGATCCATTCGTTTGACTTCCTTTTTAAAACGTTAGGATTACCTTCGAAACAGTGAAAAATCGGACTAAAAAAACCCAAACCATACGTCTTTTTAAAACGTAGATAAGTTGTTAAGCTATTACTAGCGTGCAATTTATAGAACGGAACCTAAAATTTACCTTGGTAAGCAATACAATTTTAGTGTTATTAGAATTCAGTTTTAAAAGTACTGATAGTTATCAAAATTTCAAGCGTTTGAGAATTAGTAAATCTGAAATTAATGAGCCCAACAATGGGTGCGGACTCGCGGGGGAACGGTTTTTTTTTTTTTCTTTTGGTGGTGACTCGCGGGGGAACATCCAACATATGCATGGCTACGTTTCGTAATGCACCACATATGAGCTAATTCATGAGAACCAAAGAATGCAGGCCTTTCTTGAAACCCGTCTTTTTTGAATTAGCTGATGTTCACTAGTACAAAAGAACTCAAATTAGGGACCAGGCTTGCATATTTTGTTCATATATATTGTGCCCGTTTTGCAACAATAATTTGCCTAAGGATCGAATTGAGGATACCCTACCCAATTGGCCCCTCTTTGGTTTCTGTTGATGCCTGCAGCCTCCTACTCATTCTCCATTTTAGTTCTATACAATTAATGATATCAAAAAAATCGTAGAATATCTAGAAAAATTATTTGCTTCATGTATGTGATCAATATTGCAAGTTGCGGGAAACTCTCTATCCTGGTCATCATCCAAGTTCTTTTTAACAATTTGATATATCCAATCAAATTTTGTTAAATGATAATTACTAGGACATTTTAAAAGAAATGCATGTAAAAATTGACGCAATGTTTAGATTCGTGTGAAAAAAACCAAATGGACAATGATAAGCACGATTTCTAACATGAAATGTAGGCTTTTCACTCCTTTCTGTGAATTTGGGATTGCATAATCCAATTGTATATACCACAATATGATCATGAACAACAAAGCCATGCTATACTGGACAGGCCGGCATCACCTCCTTGACTGAAGAATTCCATCGCAGGTTGACCGAAATGTGTGAGTTTTGACGAATGAATTGGTCTATCACTCATGGGCCTTATTCTAGCTAACATTAACTTCCAAAGTGAGAGGCAAAAGGTCATGGTAAAGAAGTTCTTATTTGTAGACCTCGGATGTTACGCGAGCTACAAACAAGAGTGGGAACCATGTAAATGCATGCCCATGCCTTGTTCTATTTCTTCAAGCTAATCAGCATAATTAAGCATACTTTAAAATAAAACTAATACAGTAAAAAATCAAGCACAGAAGTACTATTTTTATTCAATGCATTTTTATTTTCATCTCCATTCATCTTGATTCCTCCTCTCATTTGTAGATAATGTACTCCATCCATATATGCAGATTTTATTTGCTGAATTTACGACATACTAGATTACTATTTTCTAGTAGATACTTGCATACACGTACATATACTATATTATGAATTGATATGCCGATACTTTATTTTTTCGTAAATTCACTTACTAAATTAAGAATTTCTCTTAGGTTCTATGATTATAATACTATGAGCCATCATAATGCGTGGGTTCTTATGAAAGTGTTGGTTGTTATATGTACATATAGTCTTTTTTGCTTTTTAAAATCCACCATTTCAATAAAAAAATCTCTATTTAGAAGAACAATATTATGAAAAAATAGTAGAGTTTCCAGTAGTACATATTTGACCTAGATTTGTTAAAAAGCATGTGTATGCTATTTTTATTCCATATGGTTGATATTATGTTCGACCTTATTGCTGATACAATGTTTCTTGTAGACTTACATGCATCGGGAATACTGCAAGAAGTTTCACTCAAAACCAGACGTTAAATTGTTCTTGGAAGTCAAAGACACAAACCAGTTGTTCAAAGGGAGAAAGCTACGAAAGAAGGTAGTCAAGTGTTTTTTTATAATTACTTAACATATTTTAGTTGAATTTGTCCTCATTTAGTAGTTCATATTATCCATCGCAACCTCAATTTCAAAATTTAAGCATAATATATAATTATGGACACATGTATGAGACAAATAGGAGGTGCATATAGTTATTACCGTTTTCATGGTATAAGTGTGCGTTTGAAAGGGCTCAATACATGCATAGTATAAACTTATATTGTGCAATTTTGATCCCTTCTCGTTATGTGCATTTTGATTATGTATTTGTACCTTATTCTATTTTTATTTTTATTGAAACTATATTCATACATTATATTTTTTGGTACAGAAACTTATGGATGGTCCTAGCAGTGGAAATCAAAACCAAGGTATATAAACTTCAACTATATACTTTCGAATGCTTTACTTCACAAAATAGCATATTTTCATTTCATAGTATTTATAAAATTCTATCTCAAAATGATATATTTACTCATGTTATTATTGATAGTACTCACTCCGTTGTTTTTTTAAAAGACTTAGCACGGTTTTCTAAACTATATTTTGACCCTTAATTTCTCTTATCCTACATCATAGATTATAAAAAAGTTATAATTAAAAAAGTACTTTAAAATGCAAATCTAATAGTATATTTTTATCATAAAATTTATATATTGTAAGATAAACTAGCATGATGACCCGTGCAATTGCGCAGCTAGATTTATTAATTCTTTCCTATTACCTATCGTATTGAGTATGAACTCTACTTTTCTATTATTTTTTATTCTGAATTTTTATTTTTTATATTTACGAACCTTTTTAATCTAGACCGTTATAATCTGGTCCCACCATTGATCGAACGGTTCAAATAATCTGGATGATGTGTACGAATCCTTCTTTTTAATCTAGATCGTTATAATCTGGTCCCACCATTGATCGAACGGTTCAAATAATCTGGATGATGTGGACGAACGTGGTGGTTTCTTTTTTATATATATATTTACAGACTCTTTTCTAACATCTGTCGTATTGGATAGGAACTCTTTTCTATTATTTATTGTATTGGATACGAAATCCTTCTTTTTAATCTAGATCGTTATAATCTGGTCCCACCATTGATCGAACGGTTCAAATAATCTAGATGATGTGTACGAATCCTTCTTTTTTAATCTTGGCCGTTATAATTTGGTCCCACCGTCGATCGAACGGCTGAAATAATTTGGATGATGTGGACGAACGTGGTGGCTTCTTTTTCCCCTCCTTTATATATATAATAGATTATTGATCAAAGATTACAAAGTTTAAATCTTGGATTGTGTGTGCGTCTTATAAAAAATAACAGAGGGAGTACTTGTATAAAATCAATATTTGAAGCCATTTTCTTTCTATCGGAGTATCGGAGCATTTTCTTTACTACAGAGAATATTACTCACTCGATATTTGTAAAGCAGGTGCAGACAATACGGCATGAGGAAGAAAGGTTGCCCGTGCTAGAATAAGTGGTTTGGCTACTAGAAGTCATGCAATGATGCTGATGAAGGATTCAGGAGAGTAACAGAAACTAGTCTAGCTAACTACTAGACTACAAACTGCCATATCTCTAGAGTCATGTTTTCCTTAATAAACTTCATAGCATCAAACCATATGGCACCTCTGAATTATAGAGGAATTATCTGTATTGTTGATGTTTCTTGTATGAGTAAATTGGAGTTTCATGTTGCAATTATTTTAACCAACCTAAGCTATATATGCAATCATGATTGGTTCGGGGTGAAATGAAATAAAAATCATAAAAAAAATTTCGAATTTTTATTCTATTTTCATACTAACCATAAAAGAGAAAATTCTGACACATCTTGAAAGTTGAAAAGTAGGCATATATACTAAATTTCGTTCCTGTATACTTTATCACTGCAATTTGTTGTTGAGAACCGAGAAATCATCACCGGGTTGCTCTTTTCTAATTAATGGCAATTAAGTTGCATTAGTTGGATTTAGTTGAGAACTGAGAAATCTTATGTGCTCTCCCATCTCATAGTCTCCTCATGTAATTGTCAGGGAGCGGTGTGGTGATCTTTTCTGACGTTTCTCCATGGTGGGTTGCATTGTTTTGTACTGGTCACATGCGATCTGTTCTATAAATTATCTATGCTTATTCGCTGGGCTAAGCAATGCACCTGACTGATACTTCGTGATCGATGTAATTAATTGCACATTTGCACGCTCTTCACATTTTAATTAATATTGTCGGGTGGCATTATACGGCCAGCGAGTACCGTTAACAAAGTTGTATCACATATGATAACTAATTAATTATCGATCACCAGTGATATGCTATTTTTTTTAATGAAATTTGCATAATTCTGGATGGTTTAGTTTGTGTCAGACATGTTTTGATTCAGTAATTTAATTACACATACTTTGAGCACGCACCTCGTGCTAGGGAAATGCACCTGTTATTATTATGCTGCCTTCTTTGAATTAATTGAGAGATTCTAGAGTAGTTTATAGGGTAAAATTTTTCTTTGCAAATGCATAGTTATTTAGAGTCTTACATGCCATCCAATAGTCTTTACTCTCTCCTATGCCACCGCAATTGCTAATTTATTATCCTATGTGCCGTGGACAAAAGGTTTTCTTTTTTTTTGAACTATGTAAACAAATAAAAAAGATTAAAAAAATCACAACAGTAGCATATATATATCCAATACTTTCAACCTATATTTTTTATATTTTATAAAATTCTACATATTAAATTTACGTATATTTTCAGACATCAGATATATATCTTAAGAATACCAAAAAAACTTAATAATTCTGTATTTTTAAGAATGTTTAATTTATAGCTTAAATAAAACAGATAAATTTTTGCTACTGGCACATAGGACAATAAATCAACAATTGTAATTGCATAGGAGAGAAAAAAACTAAGCGATATCATATATATTAGATATTAAGAGGATTTGCAATGGCACGTGGGGGTATTTCCAGGGACGGACCCACCACTAGGGCAGGGTGGGCCGCGGCCCGAGCTTGATTTTTTGGGCCCCCTTATACCCTAGGTCTAGTACAGAGGAGTTATACCAGATTACTAGTTAATTTCACTCTAGGTAGGGCCGAATGGAGCAATTCAGCTCATGGCTGGACTTCGGCCCACATCTCCAAAGGCCACATCACTGTTCTCTGTATCGCTCTCTCACCGCCCTCTCTATATCTCTCTCTCTCGGTCTCTCCCTCTCTATATCGCTCCCTCGTGGCGTCGGGGTCGGCGGCGTCCGCACGGGCGCACCATGCACACCGCATGTGATTGGGGGCGGTCGACGGAGAAGGCGAGCACCGAGGCGCCCCTGCGGCCGGCGGCGGCAAGGTCACCGTCCTATATGTCCGACAGGATTCAGGCAAGTGCGGCGGCTACCCCTCCGACCTCCACGGTAGACGGTTTGGGCCTGGCTCCACGCCTCCACCCGGTGGCAGGGGAGCATCACCGCCTGTTCGAGGTCCGCACCCCCCTGCGTCTTAATCCGTCATAAATTGTTCTAGACTACTTGATTTAGTGGTTGTTGGTGGGTGGATATGCAAAGATTTAGGCCGAATGAGCTAGACAAGGGGGAAGGATTCAATTTGGGTACGAATCGATTTGGGATTAGGCTTGCCCCACCTTGATTTTCGTCCTGCGTCCGCCACTGGGTATTTCCCTAGTTTATATCTAGATGTTTTTACTGTGCAATTACCTGAGTACAATATATATTTCGTTGTTCCAAACGAACCATAGCTAGCTACGTTTTATTTTACGTTTTAGCTAGAAGTCAATAGACTGATTTTTTTCCCTCCCGTATCAATCACACGTTGCCTTACGATGCATGCACCCACTCCCCAGGTTTTCTCCGCATATGATGCTCATCACAAGCTATGGAATGAAACCATGCATCTCATGGGCTGAAGACTGCACATTAGGCAGCACAAATATCCATCTTGTGTTCACTTCAAAACTGCAAATAGATAAACCTAAAACTGTATTTAAAACCCGTCAGCATGTGGAATTTAATATTTCACCCACAACAAATTTCTCGTGGTTGCGAGACCGAGTAAACCTCCTTTGTTAAGCGATAAGGCACCAAAACTGCCATGATAAATCTCAAGAGACATTAACCAGATTATATTAGCTCAGGCCTCCAGTTGATCTTAGGTAATAGCCATTTGTCCAATACATTTATATATAAGGAAAAAAAGATGTACAAGTTGTGTGATATAATGTTCTAAAAGATGACAAGACTCTTTGTGGATCTCAATGGGTATGCTCTACGGGAGTTCCGAATATCCACTAGCTGTGTCCTCCTTTCTTAATTGCTACTTTGCGGAGCTAATTATGTGATGTCCTCAAAGTGTGTAGAACAAAAGATGTGAGACCATGTGAAGATCATTCTATTTTCATGACGAGTGTTCGACAAAGTTTGGAACTTAGAATCTAGGTTTTAGAGTTTTTAATCCGAGGAAAATGCTTTTATCTCCAAACAGTGAGTTTTCCATTTCCACTGAACACGTTAAAAATGTTTCTAACTCAGGACAGTGAGCTTGGACAGTGGGCTTCCCATTTTGCGCTAGACATGACGACCCTGAGCAGTGATTTTTACGTTTAAGCGTTCATGCCGGACATGGTTTTTGCGCCGAACATGAATTTTTAGTTCATGTCGAACGATGTCTCATCGTCCGCGCCTGCCCCAAATTCCGCGCCAACCTATCAGCGCGTGCCGCCGTCGCACGCCGCCACCACGCGTCGGGTCACTATTTGTCGTGCCGTCGCCCACCAACCCATCGCTGCCGCGTGTCCCCACTCCTGCCCGCACCCATCACAATCACAATAACAGGAGACACAGATCTAGAAAAAAGAAAACCATGCACAATAATCTTTATTGATCAATCTCTCTTGTGTACAAGGAGTTTCATATATATAGCCTAGCCTACATTTGGTTTTGCCCATAATACCCATAGGGTTTGGGATGAACTTCCGGCCCATAAATCTCCTAGGGTTATAACAGCGTCGCGCTATGTGTCACCACTGCTGCTGCCCGTGCCAATTAGGAGGCGACACCTGCCTGGTTCGCCGACGGTTTTGTTTAAGCCGCTGGTTAACCAATTTTAACCCAATTTTATTATTTTGTGGGAATTTCTAATTTATCTGAAACTTTCTCGAATTGTTTAAGGAACGTACAAACTCCGATTTTTAGATGGTTCTAGAGCCAAAAAATCACAAAAAAAACACAAGTTTTTTATATATTTTTGTTGAATTATTTTCTATGTACTTTTTATCAATTTATATTTTCTTTTATTTCGCATAGACCACGCGGGTGTTTGCGTAGCTAGGGATTTCCAAGACCTTCCAAGAGGATATACGCAAGATTCGGATTTCTTCCCAGGCAAGCTAAATTCATATTAAACTCCTAGTTTGCTAAATCTTTATGTATTGTTATTTTTTAATTTGCATGCATGAGTTATCATCGTATGTCAGTATTTGTCTATCCTATTATCATGTATGGCCTTCTTTAACATTAATTGCTCGACATTGATAGCCCTATTATTGATTTCCTTAGTCATAAATTAATGATTAATCGTGAAGTTTTTGCTTCATGATGTTGATTTAGGACTATTCAATTAAAATTAATGTGGTGTGTGTTGAATTGAGGAGAACTACAAGAGGCGGAATCTGGGCTTGTGTCTGAATTTGGAAGTCTACTCAACTAAGAAGCCTACACTTGTGACTAGCGGCCCAAACTAATTGGATAGTACAGACAGTACTGATGCCTTGTGACCCTAACTTACTAGCTTGTGAAACCTATGTAACCGTGTACTCATAGGCTCAAGGAGATGTGATGAGTTATCACCAATTAAATGGCTTCAATGGGGACTAACCTTACTCGGTATGCTACCCTGACATGGCCGAATGTAGATTGTGCATTGCAGTCATCCTGACCGAAGTATACCAGCCAGTGGCATATCCATAAAATTGGAAAGGGGGTTAAAAATGAGATATCCAAAACCAACATATATAATATATAGACTAATCGAAATATAATACAGCTTATATAATTACCAATTATAGATTTAATTTGTGATGAGGTCACGTGCCAAATAGTGAAATAATATTTGTGGAATGATTTTTCACTAATATCTTTGTGGAAGAAAAAAAAGAATTCAGGAAAAGGCAATTAATGATGTTGATCATGTGATGATTAAGCAACATGATTAATGGCTATGAATTAAGTACGTGATTAGTGCATACTGTCGTGCATGTGTTTCATGTATTTGGGCATGCATGCAGGTCAGCTAGGAGAATGTGTCATCAACTCGCGGTAGGTGCGCGACTGGGGCTTCAGCCCCACTATGCCCATCTATGGATACGCCATTGATACTAGGTTAGGCGTGAAACCTAAACACATGGTGCATGAAGTGCTAGGAGTAGCAAGTGAACAATTTTGTTTCTCTCTTTAAGATGAGCCAAGACTTGTGGGGAATGTGTACATACTCTGTAGAGTTAAAACCATTATGATAGTCATGTCCACGGTTGTGAATGGGGAGAAAAGTTTTCACATGGTACTTCCACCGTAGTTAATAAATAAATTTACTGGTATATTGTAGGCAGGGAGTTCCTGTTGAGTTGATTAGCTGTTCTTTGGCTAAGTTAATGTTGTTCATATAAATTTACTGGTATATTACTGGTAGCTATATAGGGATGCTAGAAGCATCTAGAGCTACTAGTTCATATATGAACTAGATACTAGAAACATCTAGCTATTACTAGGACTAAAATATTAATAACTAGATGTAGAATGTTCTACATATATGGACTGAGATAAGGTTAGTTTAGCTTAGCCTATAAATAGAACATGTAGGAGCACTTGTAAGCCAAGCTTAAGAACTAGTTCAGCTACAATACAGTAAGCCTCAATTGCTTTCTAAGTGAACATTAGTGTGACATCTTGTGAGAGTTTTGCTTGCTGTTCGTGTGAGCTGCTGGGCCAACAAGATATAGGTCTCACTTTCTATATAAGTAAGCACCTTGTATGCCCACATATTGCAGTGAAGACCGCGCATAGCTTTCTCAAACATTACTTCTGACAGCATCTTCACTTCCCATTTCATATACACCCTTCCCAATTTGTTCATGTATTCCAACGAATAGGCGTGAAGGTGCCTAATGTACACGAATAGATTCCGTTCTACTGACAGATTAAACCGGTTTCCACCCCCATGTTTCAGCAATGCGTCTAGCAGCACATTCCCACACACCATCTCACCCCACACCTCCATAGTACTCTTCAGCGCGTCATGCAGTATGAGTAGCGTACGAGGTCTGTCTACAACATCCCTCAAGAGATCATATGTATCCAAGTATGCGTTCCAAGACACATATCTGTGAAATATAGAAGAATGAACTAAGACTATGTAGGCATTTGGTAGTTTCTTGCTCCTCAGAAGATCTTGCAGTGATGTAGCCCCTTTGGATTCTCCACTTCGGTACCATATGCATATCTAATTAGGTCTTGAATGATATCGGCACTCTTGGAATAGTTTTGATGCACAACCAGTCTGTTGGTCTTTTGCAGAAGTGCTTCATCAGCAAGAGTAAATGCCCCGTGCTTGTCGACCATCAGATGCTGCATAGATAGAACATGGTATGCCTTTTGGTCTTTGCGATCAGTAGAGGAAGCGACCCGAAAAGGATCCGGGCTACATCTTCTGTCACCACATAATCTCTGTCCCTTATGTCACCAATAACTTTAACTTTTCTTAAGGGCAAGTTTTCAGAAATGAACACCCAGGGTGTCCCTTTGGCTTCATTTATGTCAAAAAAACATCCCTTGCTCATAAAGTCTGCAATAAAATATATTATTATTTGTTAGTAAGTATTTACCCCATAATCCCAGGATCCCAGCAGCGTTTGAAAAAAAAATTACAGGCAACTCATCGGGTTCAAGAGCGTTGCTGAGTACACTCTTTACTTCATCTTCTATGTACTCAGCCATGAGAGTAGACTAACAAGTAAAAAATAAGCGTGCAGCAGCTTTCCCATCTGTGCATCCCCTCCACTAGTATCCTCTCAATATCTTGATGGTATTGCAGCATTTGCAATTTCATCAATGGTGTAAAGTGTGCGGATGCCTGGAAACTGACAAGAACATATCGCAAGAGAGCTGGGGAAACTGACAAGCACAGATCGCAAGAGAGCTGGGCACTCAGCAGGTGGTCGTTGAAAGCAATTGTAAGGGGCTGGTGGAGGAAACTAACAGTGCCCGGAGAATCAAGGAGGTGCGCATGTCATCAAGGACACGGTTTGTCTCCTGATCAATGAAATTACACCCTTTGTCTCAAAAAAGTATGTCTATTACTCACAGTCAAATGTTCAATGGCACATGTAATTACTGTAACCTATACATCCTATACCAAATAGTGTGAAATGGTATCGACTAATGGTGGGAAATGGGATTACTCACTTATTCGATTGTTGGGGGATGTCGACCGCTGGCTTTGGAAAAGTGCAGAACAGTCTTGGCTTCATGCTGAAGCTAGAATCTGAGTTGTGGCGGCCCCAGTTTGTGTTGAGCGTACTCATCAACGCGGTCGAAGAGGAGGGCGCGGAGCACGCTGCGCTGACGCGATTCTTGATGACGTCCCATAGCCATGATGTCCGGACCTCAGCTGTGGCGGAGAGCTCGGCTGGAGAGGTTGACGTCGAAGCCGCGGCGGGTGAGGAGCGGCGAGCTGTGGTGGAGAGCTCGGCTGGAGAGGTCGGTATCGGAGTCGCAGCGGGTGAGGAGTGGCCAGCTGTGGCGGAGAGCTCGACCAGATAGGTCGGCGTCAAAGTCGCAGCGGGTGAGGAGCGGGCAGCTATGGCGGAGAGCTCGGCTGGAGAGGTCGGCGTGGGAGTCACCGTGGGTGAGGAGCGCCGAGCTGTGGCCGAGGGTTCGGCTGGAGCGGTCGGTGCCGAAGTCGCGGTGGGTGAGGAGAGGTGAGCTGTGACCGAGAGCTCGGCCGGAGCGGTCGTTGCCGGATTCGCGGTGGGTGAAGAGGGGAGGCCTGCGCGGCGAGGGCGACCGGCGACAGCACGCCGGAAGAAGGCGCGTGCGGCGTTCATCGCCATCGGTGGCTAACCCTAGATGTGAAGTGTGGAAATGGAACACAAAATGTGTAGGACGGCGAGATGGGCGGGAGCCTGCGGTAGGGGGTGCGGTGGAGGGGCGCAGTGGTGGTATATATGGTGTGGCGCGGTGGACGGCCGGACACCGACGGTGGTGGCGGCATCGCCGGCCTCTCCACTTGCAGTCGCAGGTAACTAGGTCGGGTACTCGGTCATTTGGTCAGACATGAGCATGGAACACTCGTCGCTGTTGATCCACAAATATATATTTTTTTCCCTCCCTCCGATGTCCTCTCTCTTCCCTTTTTCTTTATAATCTCTATCTCTCTCTACTATTATAAAGAGGTTTATGGTGGCGGTGGTGCCGGTGGTGGTAGTGTCAACTTAGGATCTAGACCATCCATCTAAATCTGACGTCTCAGATGCATCCCACCCCATCACCCATACCAGCGCCACCTCACCCTTGCTAATAACCACGCCACCACCTCCCTCCCCCTCCCCTCCACTACCGCCCGCCTCCCGTCGGTTGTCCCCCGGTGAGCTCCATGGCCGAACGACGTGGCGGAGCCCGGTGGGGAGGTGCGCCGCCAGGCCTAGGGCACAAAGCGGCAAGGCAAGGCGGCGGGAGCTTTGGCAAGGAGGAGGTAAAAGGGTGGCGGCGAAGGACGAGGAGGCGGTGAATGCGGCGACGCTAGCTTTGTGAGATTTGGGATTTTTACTCGCAGTGTGTGTGGCGGGGACGAGGAGTCGAAGTGTGGGTGTGAGGCGCCGCCTATACGATATGCTTCCCCGTAAACACAGACGATAAGGAGGCTTGGGAATTGGGAGCGGCGGCGAGCGGAGACCGGAGAGATGGTGCGGGGGTGGCCATGGTGTTGGAGGGAGCGTGGCCAGTCTGGCGTGCACGCACGCGCTGGCAGAGGCGGGGTGGGAGGCGGTGGTGGTGGAGAAGGCGGCGGCGGCGGTGGCCGAAGGCGGCACGGGGCGCCGGGCTGGGCCTGGGACTCGACGCGCAGTCTATGGAGACGCTCCCCCGCTGGATCCCCGGGTGGGGCCTCGACGCCGCCGCACTGCCGCTCGCCGTCGACTTGGTAAGCCCGCCATCCTCGTCGTTGATTCGCCGGCGAATTGCTGATCCCTTTGTCGACGTGTGCGCGTGCTTCCTCGACGCAGAATCGAGCAACGGACGGCGAGACGAAGGTGGCGCGGACGCTGGAGAGGGACAAGGGCTTCGGCTTTCCGCACGGCGCACTGGGGCGACCTGCACCGGGGGCTACACGACGCTCTGCCGGCCGCGGTGACCGTGCTCTTGGGACACCAGTTCCTCTCTTTCAAGCTGCCAGATGGCGGCGACTGCGGGGTCGTCGTGACGGCTCGTGTGCTCCAAACTGGGGAAACCGTGGAGGTCGGCTGGGATTTCCTCATCGAGGAGGATGGGTGCACGTCGTCGATCCGCCGGTGCTTCCTCCCTGACCTCAAGCTCAGGTCAGTTACAAATAACAGCACTTGCAACTTATACAAGTCTGAAACTTGTGTGCCCTATATCCTACTTAGAATGGAAATGCTGAAAATTCATATTTTTTTTCCTCTGTTGAAGCACTCCATTGCTATTTGGTAATCGTGAACAATTGGAATTTTTTTCCCAAAAACAGCTTCTTCGAATATTTGATCGGAGAAAGATGGTTGATTTCATCACAAATAGTTCAGACCGGCTCCATTTCTTCGTTCTTGCGCCCAATGCAGGTACTCTGGGTACTGCGCATGGCGTGGCGTCTTCGATTTCGCCGGCAAAGGAGAGCTCCGACATCGTCGCTGGCATCCGGAGAGCCTACCCGGAGCTTGGCAACTGCCTCTACTTCGATCTGGCCTACAAGACCCATGCCGTTCTCTACGAACTGCCCAAGAAGAGGCTCAACTGGCTGTGGTACATTAATGGCCCGGAACCAGAGCTCATGGTGATGGCGAATTGGTTTCGTAGTATTCTATACAGATTCGGAGTGTCCTGCATTTATTTGACTAAAAACCTAGTTTAATTTTTTAATCCGGTCTTTTCTACCATAAAACTACCTGAAAAATCTCTACTACTTTGATCCCTCCATCTCCCTCATCCGCCGCCTCCCCTCCCTCACCCTCGCCCGCGGCGTTTTTTATATCTCTAATCAATTTTTTGATAGCGTAAATAGGCAAGCCAACCAATTTTGCTTTCTGGTTTCCCTATTTAAAATGATTCAGCATGCAGACACATAATTATAGTTCCATTTGTGTAATCGGTGACTAGCTAACAAACAATGTAAAAATAATAAAATATCGACCAGCTGCTCTGATGCAGTTGGATTCTAAGTGTGATGTTGACAATGCACACTTTTTTCTTAACATTTTTCCTGTTAATTGGGTTAGTTTGGTTGTTTCCCTGTTAATTGGGTTAGTTTGGCTGTTTCACGCCAATAGTGCCATTACTGTTCATTGAGTGGGTAATGAAGTGATTTTTTATATAAAAATCATGCTACTGAATTTAATGCTCGGTTTGTATTACACTCAACTCTGCATTGTGAAGTTCCATTGCTATCAGGAATGCAACATTTATGTATAAAAATTGTACCTGAAGTAATAATGTTATATGAATTGTAACATAACCATGTACTTTGAGCAATGTCATTATCTAAAACTGTGTATCAAACTTGTGCACTTCGAGCAAGGTCATTATCTTGCATGCATCAGAATTATGTATTTCAATTTTCATGCAAATTATGTATAAGTATTATGTACTTCAATTAATTTTTTTGTGTGAAAGCAATGTTCCCAGAAACAACACCGAGGTAAAAACTTATATTATCGATTGTCATGGTTCATATGCATGTCTAGAGATAGCAAGACATGCAATGTTTTTTTTGTGATGGAACTCTACGTGTGGATGTGAACATTTAAGATGAAATGTTGCCGAAATTTGTAAGATCACACGACGGCTAAGTTGGCATGTTCTCACCTCATAAATTACTCTTTGTAATTCCATATGTTGTTTAAAATTATGTTCCCTTTCATCCTTTTATGGTCCGTAGCAAAGCACGGGTATTGTACTAGTAAATTAATATACTTCTAAATTACCTAAAATAAGATTCAAGTAATGTATGTACGTGCAGTTATAGTATATTATCTTTATGATAAAATAGGGTGTACATATATTCAACGTCTCTATTTTCTCTACTTGAGGTTTCAAGTAAGACTTCCTATCCTGTGGAGAGCTACCGCAACTAATCCTGCCATAGTGCCATGGAGAGTACGTATTGTTGCAATTTTTGGACCTTGCATGAGTCCATGGTAGGGCACGTTTTAGGAGCTAAAGGGATGGTATATATGTAACACATGCATAATTATTATGGTCGTCATGGAGATGTTGCTGGAGAAGATCAGTGTGCATGCATAGTTGATACAGAAACATCAATCTTTTACGTATCTTGCAGGATATTATTAATTTTGTCACAGTTCCTATCTAGAAACGTCACAGATTATATGACTATTTGTTCACACGCAGACACACACACACACACACACTTTTTACTGAACAAGGATACCGTAACATTGATCATGGGTAGACCTCGATAATTGAACGAGCACCTAGAACCGAAGTAATCTTGTAGTCACTGTATCCAGCTTCTATGAAAATCTTGCTCCATTCCTGTTCTTCCCGCTCAATCCCATCAACATACATCATGAAAACATCAAACAAAACCTGCATCTCCATGGAAACAACGTCTTTCTGCCTAGATCCAATCACAATATCGATAATTATCACCTTTCCTCCCTCATCTCTTGATGGGATGGCTTGCTTGCATTGTCGTAGTATCTTGACACAATCATCGTCTTGCCAGCAATGGAAAATCCACTGACATGCGAAACATACATGTAAATAACCATCACAAATGAAAAGAACATTATTGATAATGTAGTTCTGCCCAAAGATATTGGTTCCCATCATACGGAATTCTTCATCTGCCCAATTGGTGATTTTCCTTTTCCTCAAAAAAATGGCGATTAATTTTCCCTTCAAATTCCATGTTACAATTTTAATTTAAGACTACGTATACAATGCTAGATTTATATTGTTTTTTACTTTCATGAAAAATGTCATATTGGCCCTAACCCAGGTGCTTACATATAACTCTTGAACTCAATATTGCTCTTAAGACACACACACAAGCACTAGAGCATGGAGGCTTAACTCAGGCTACATGTCGATACATTGATCTGATAGATAGCAATGGAAACACATGCATAGCTTGAAGAACAAAGGAAGCAAGAGAATACTAGTAATTCATTTCACTGCTTTGCTCATTGATCTGAGTACATAATTAAACGGTACATCCTAACAAGTACTTAGTCCTATTTATAGACTCTGGAAACTGAGTTATAATATGATTTTTCATAAATTTAGAAATTTGGATTAATCAATTTAGAGTTAAAATGTAGGGGACAAATGATTTTCAATTTTAAATCAACAATTTACAGAATGGTATTTCAGGCATAAACAGAGCTTTATAATGGTCAAGTCTAGCAGGGTTGACAAAAGCGGTATAAAAGGAAAAAGAAGTTCACGGAACAAGCAAATTATGAATTTTATAAGAGATGACGACAGGTCATGGATTTGACTATGTTTTATAAAAAATGACGACAGATGATGGATTTGACGATGTTTTAGTTGCAAATAAGGATTTTTTTCCAACCCGATGGTGATTAGGAAAATCCTTTCTTTTATGACATCGTTATCAGTTTATTTTCAGTCCAGACCTTCTATATGCATTTTATAATTTTAATATGTTCGATGGTAGGAGCCTCTCCCACTATGGTTGTTAATTTTGATTTTAATTTGTATTTTTTTTCATGTGGTTGTACCTTGAGAAGGACAACATCCGCTGGCGGGATGTACCGGAAGAAATCGCCTGCGACAAACTGGACGAGGCCGTCGGTGGGTGCTCCGGCGACCATGTACGGCAACTCCAGCCACTACAGGAAAACGATTTAATTTCGTCGGCTAAAAACCAACAAAATTAGGGGAAAACCGACGAAATTGGCTTAATTTCGTCGGTTATAACCTTAATTTCGTTGGTTTGCGGCGGTGGGAGGAGGAAGGCAAGGCGCCGGAGGCCGCTGCGGCGGGTAGGGGCGCGGCCACCGCCAGTCGGCGAGGGAGGAGGAGGAAACCCTAGGAGTGGAGCGAGGTGCAGGGCGGCCGGCGGCGCGAGGTGAAGGGCGGCGAGCAGCGCGAGGGAGCAAGGCGGCGGCGGCGGCGCGAGGGAGCAGGGTGGCGGCGGCGCGGGGGAGTGGGGGAGCAGCGCGGCGCGGGCGAGTGGGGGAGCGCGATAGAGCTGATACGGTGGGTGGGGTTAAAGTTGGGGACGTGGCGGCATCTTATTTCGTCGGCTGGAGGAGCCGACGAAATTATAACCTTATTTTCGTCGGTTTTTAAAAAACCGACGAAATTACAACCTTATTTTTATCGGTTTTTTAAAACCGACGAAATTATAACCTTTTTTTCGTCGGTTTTTTTTACTGACGAAATTAATATGGGCCGACGAAAACACTTCGTTTTCCTGTAGTGAGCACGGTGCACTAGACGTGCGGGAACGCCGTCGCGACTGCCGCGGCAACGGCGCCATGGCCGCCGCCGGCGTCCACCAGCGAGCTCACGCCCTGAAAGATGCCGCTGCTCTCCCTCAGGACTCAGGAGGACCTCCATGACGACGCGGCTGTCCGCGACCATGGCGGCGTTGAACGTGCTCCCGTCGTCGGCGTCCTTCTCTGTCATCTCCCACCGCGTGCAGGCGTGCGCCACCTCGAAGGGCGACATGGCGACGGCGCCGCCGTCGGTGAGCCACTCGCACATGCTGAAGTGGGCGGCCACGGCCGCCGGGTTGACGATCGCTCTCACCATCTGTGACTGTGACAGTGGTGGCGAGCTCCTGCTCCTGCTCCTGCCGCCGCCGCCGCCGTCGGCGAGGAGGAGGCGGGAGACCGGGGTGAGCCTGTACACGGTGTCACGGTCTCGCCGCCGCCGTCGTCTTCAGCGGCGAAGATGCCGCCGGAGCCAGTGAGGATGTGCATGAGGCGCCGGAGGTGGGAGAGCTTCTTCGGCTGGAGCCCGGTGCCGGCGGCGAGGTCAGACAGGTTGGCGCCGCCGCCGGAGCGGTGGATGACGTCGGGGATGCGCAGGTCAGTGGCGGCACTGAGCGCCATGGACTTGACGAAGGCAAGGCAGTGGTGGTAGAGCTGGGTCTGAGCCTGGAGCAACTCGCTGCTCGTCTGCTCGTCTGCTTCTTGGACATGTGCCATGCTCTAGTGCTCCACTAGTGCTGTGCTGCTGTGGTAGTGGTAGCTAGCGATGGAGTGCCTCTGCTCCGGCGCTCTGGGTTACTTATATAGGTACGTAAAGCATAAGTCACTACAAGGAAACAAGGCAACGTATCTAGTGCAAATGCCCGTTGAGTGCTAGTATGCTAATAACAGATCTGGGACATCAAATCCATCAGGAGCGGCTCAGATCTGAAGAGATGGAAGCCACTTTTCTCACTTAAACACTTTTACGAAAACCCTCTTGACTTTCTAAATGGAAAGGAGCTTCCACCTTTTCAAATCTGGTCCACTCCTCGTAGATCTGATGGTTCAGATCTGCTGTTAGTATATTAGCACCCAATAAAACATTTGCACTGAATATGTTGCCAGGAAACAATATCAGGTCGTGGGCCGAAATATCTGTGTCGGCGGTGGAGGACCCGCCGAAACAAAACTGTAGCTATGTCGACGGCTCCAACACAAACCGACTACTAACATACACCCTGACACGATCCTACCCAGCCACGATCTATGTCGGTGGTGAAACCAACCCCAACGACATAAATCGCGTTGACCGTTTGGCGCGAACGAAAAATTGAATTTCGTGACCCGCCACATTGTGCTTTATCGGCGGGCTCACATAGGAGGACGACACATACCTCTAGCCTCACGACAACTTAACGGCCTAGACGGCAAGGCTTGAAGGCTATCCCTAGACGGCAAGGCTTGAAGGCAATCCCGTATGGAAGACAGATGACATGACTGCCATGTGGGACCAACTAGATGCCCCCACACGGCCACTAGCAGGCTCTGTGTTGGTGGCCTATATAGAGCCGTCGAGACAGAGATCTCTATGTCGGCGGGCACGTGAATACTGACATGTCGATAAAAAAAATAAAAACAGGGGGTGAAGGCGGGGCTCGAACCCGCGAACGATTGAGACTTGGGTGGGCCCTCGCCATGCCGCACGCTGCTAGCCAGATGGGAGAGAGATTTTTGTCGAGCCTCTATAACGCGGGCGCTTTTTAAACGTTGTGCACCTATATGTGTCAACGGCTTTTTTGACGCCGCCGACACATATTTCTCTCTATCGGCGGCCATGGTGAGACCGAAGACACATGTTCATCTCTATGTCAGCGATAAACATTAGGTAGACGACACGAGTCCATATTTGTCGGCGGCTCTATTAGTGCCACCGACAAAAACTCTACCCCTACCATTTTTCGATTAGTTTATGAACTATGACGGGTCAACCAACACATTTGTGGCGTGACCATAAAGTTTTAAAGTTTTAGTACATTCATCGTATCCACTAGACCACCACTAGGACCAGGTGTGGCAACATATCAGTCATCCTATTAAGAAGGAGCAATCCAGATCAAGTATGCTACAGCGCCAAAAAATGTGTTTTCCTACATTTTTTTGTGCTAGTGCCAGATCCTCGCGAGCTCGACACATGGCCCGCCTCCCCGCCCGGCCTCGCCGCAGCCGTCCGATCCCGCGCGCCCTTAAGATCTGGCCGTCCGTTCGTTTTTTACGCATAAAAGATTTTTTTCGTCGCATGGAACAACAGCACGGGCAGTTCGCTGGGATGGCTAGCAGCGCTGGATTTCGCATCGGCGCCTACGGGTCAAATCCCGCCCGCGCTTCATTTTTTCGTTTTTCTTCCCGCGTCCTCTCGGCTCACGCGCACAGCGCGCGCTCGCTCGCGCTCGCCATGCAGTGTGGGGCCAGCCGGGGCAAAGCGGCTAGTCAACATACATTTCTCAACCTTGTATCGCATCCCTGCCCACCTACCAACCACTTAATTATGCACATTTAGTACATTATTTCACATAACATCTAATTTACGTTGCTAGGAAATGAACTTGAGACCTCGTTACTGCTTAGACCTGAACATGCTGATTAGAATGTTCTTATTAGAACAGGATTTGCATACCTTTTGACCTATATTTTTCATATCTTTAAACAACCTTTTATGCATGCAAATGGAATTAACTAGAAAAGTATGCAACTACAAAGTTGTAAATCTTGTTGAACACTACAATTTTTATGTTATTTTATTTTGTATATGTCTTCATTTAGATAAATTATAAATAAATCATTATTGTAATGGTTAAGGCATATATTGCTTCGAATGAAAAGGATGTCAACTACAAAGTTGTAAATCTTCTGAAGAGCTATAATTTACGTGTAAAGTTTATTTTCATCCGAGCTTATATGAAAAGTTATAAATTTCAAAGATACAAAATCATCAAAATACACATCTATGGCGGTTTGTGACACAAATACATATATGCCAATTCTAACCACGAACCCATATGAAGAATTCAAATTATTTGTATATGTGTCGATTCTAGCCACAAACCAGCACAAATATTCACTCATTTATATCGGTTTGTGTCGTTTGTTGACTAGAACCGGCACAGATATGCTTTTCCCGCCCTACCTTCTACGAACAGGCATAGCTGAGGTCATCTATTCTGGTTCGGAATGAACTGACACGAATAAAAGTGCATATAGAAGGGTTTTTGTTGCAGTCTGGGGAGATTGAGGAGGAAGGAGGCTAGAGGAAACAGAGGGAGGGGGATGGCCGTATGGCACTTAATTTGGTTAGATGCTATGGAGGTTAAGGAGGCCGAGAGGGGGGCCGGGGCATGCAACGAGCGCCGCACCACCAAGAAGAAAACGAGGGAACGGGTCGGGGAGAAGCATGGGCACGCACACACACATTGGACTAAATTATTTGCTTGCTGGCACTTCGCTTCCATCGCCACTAGGAATGTAAAAGGGCCGACCCAAGGGTACCCTCTGACCCTCTCTAGTTCGTTTGTTTGTATAGAAAAATTGAAAAGGTGGGCTAGAAATTGAGTTTTTAGTTCATTTCAAATGTACTAAGATGTTCCTGGAGCCGGCCGTATTGCATTTCTAATCGCCACAACCACTCCGCCAAATGGGCCTACCAGGCTGGCTTGGCTCACTGAGCCGCTCGAGGATCAAGTTGATCCGGCTTGGTGCCGAGCTGTATAATTAGGCTCGACTTGAGCTCGTTTATACTCCCTCCATCCCAATATATAGGGCGCATAAATTCTTTTTAGTTGTCCCATAATATAAGGCGTCTCCTCATTATTTTCTTAGAAAGACGAGCAATTAACTCATAGTTAAGTTATTCACACTATGAAGTGCATGCTTTTGCTAACTTTAGCTATTAATTAAGCGCATGGGAAGTAGATGCATGCTTGCATGCACAGAAGCAAAAGATTAAAGATTAATTTGTGATGCTTCGAGTAACGAGATAATTAAAGATGATTTACTCTCTTAAATACCATTGCTTGGTCTTGATGAAAATTTGTATACGCCCTATATTTTGGGACGGAGGGAGTAGCTCATAGCTGAACCGAGCTTGTCTAAACCCGAGACGCACCGAGCCACGAGCTATTTTTTTTTCAGCCCCATATATCCTCAACCAATGGGAGTAGCAGTATCCTCGACCAATGGGAGTGGCAGTACGATCTCATATAACCTCACCAATTAGGATAGTCAACAATCAGGAATTGGGTTTCCCGTCGAGCTTACTTCTTAAATGAGAAATCAGAAGGACCTTTCTGTTACAATGAGGCTTCCGAGATGTCGACATGATATTGACGAAACATGCAAGAAAGCGGATATAAAGATTTTGTCGGGATCAAGTCACTCCTCTGCCGATGTGGCGCCCTAAACAGTGTCCCAGACATGTACCCAACCGTGGAAGGCAACCCTCACGAGGTTGCTCGGCCACGAGCAGACCCTAGGTCCAAGCGGGTTAGAAGCGCGTCCTTTCTGAGCAACTCCTTGCTGGGACCACGCTAGCCAACCCAAAAACCCCCTTGCTCGAGCAGACACGTGACAAGTTTTGAAACCAGCACTGGGCCTACACTAAACACAACATAAATAATGATGATGGTTGCATTCATGTTTTTATGAACAATTTTGTCACGCATAAGATTTTTTGTTTCTAATGTATAGTTGACTCTTGCGTAAAAAAACGACCCAAATTTCTATGCACCTTGTCTCTCCTCCACATTTGCTATATCCTGTGTGAAAAATCTTATAGATATCTTGCACATATGCATGCTTTTTATTCATGTTTTTCACGAGGCAACACGTGGAAAGACGGAGACAAAGAGACTGCACAGCAGAGGCATCGATCGGCCTAGTATTCAAGGCCTTTAAATGTGGAGATAACGACGTCTGCCTTCCTGTAACTAATTCTCAGGAAAAATACCCGAAATAATCCACTGTTAAATCATCACCGATTTCGATGATCCGGGTATGCAACTGGACCGTCTCGATGAGATCTACGCAATGGCGTGATTTAAAATTTGGTTTGTGGCAAGTATAGGGAGATCTATGCCAAAGCTCACCTTGGGCTAGGGTTTTGCGACGGCTAGGGTTGCTCTGGGATTGCTCTCGAGTTGTGGTGCTGAGGGGAGGGCCTTGTGGTGCAGGTTTGGTCAACCAAGGGCAGGCCTTCAATGGGTAGAACTTGAATTGGGCTCTAATTTTACTTCTAATAGGTTTAGAACTCCCCTATTTTTTGGTATTTTTGCAAATAAACGAATTTGGAGTTGGGCTTCTGGCTTTGGGCAGGTTTAGGCCTCAAATATCTCTCCACCAAGTTTGGGCTTGGGTCTTGCACGTTCACTCGTCATTTCATTTGGCCGACGAGCTCCCGGCAGACCGGCATCACACTGCAGAAACATAGGCTAGCCTTGGGCTTTGGACTTAAAATTTAAAGGGTGGCTAATTCATGGCATTTAGGATTTACGGGTATTTTTCTAGAATTTTTCAAAAATTTCTTCAAGGGTTTTGGCTTAGACCTAGTTTAAATTAACTTAATTCAGGGTTCCGTATATAACAATTCCCTTCTAATTTATTTTTGGGTTTTCGAAAATACAAGTGACATACGACAAAATAGAGGATGTCACAGTACGTAAGTGGGCTCCACTGATAGGCCGTCGCTGCATCGTTGACCTGCTGCTAGCTCTCTAAGTGGCTATATATAAGCCGTCGAGAGAGCTTGGTCCCCTGGGCGGAGCTCCGTGGGATCTCTCTCAACGGCCTTTTTTCTTAGCCATCGAGAATAGCTATTTTTAGAAAAAAGAATGGCTAAAAAATCTTGAATGAACCGGATTTTTGCAAGAGCCGCTGCAACATGCAAACCCAAAATTCAATAATAATTCCCACCTTCGGTATTATTGCACATGACACATCCAAATACACATCAACATCAACGTAATATAGATGAACAATGATCACTAAACACAAATATAGTTGAACAACGCACACATAACATCCACATAGCCATCAACATCCATGTACACACATGCATTCCACACGACACTATGTCATACATACATGTCAACCGCATATGTCCAAAAGATAGAGAAGAGACTTCTCATGAGGGTTTTCACCAAGAAGCTTGGCTTATCGGTAACGCCTCCTTTTTAAAATTTTTATAAATTTCCCAATGAGGAAAATGGCATGGCACCAATGCAACTTTGCTTCAATCATGATGCAAAATTCACATAAATTTTTGAAAAAAATTTCCGTCTATAAAATGTGGTTCCTTTGTAAGTAACACTTTTTGCAGAACTTTCTCCTTCACGTTTGAGATACTTTTGTTCCAGAATTCTACCCATGTAACTTGTTCGGTCTACTACCATTTATTCAGCATCCTTCAATCATTTAAGAGATAACATGATATATGGGTATGAAAGATTTTAAAAACTTTAAATATTTTTCAAATGATATTTATTTTATTTATGTGATGCATACACAAAGTTAATTGCAGTTAGATTTATTAAATGCATTTATATGCCACACGATTTATAGATTTTACTTCATCACAATATTAGTGATTTCATAATTCCATACAAGTTTCATTTTGTTAAAATTTTAAGTAATGCATGAATGCACGGGAAAAAGTAATATGGAAATTACTAATCTCGACGGTTTCAGTATTACCATCGAGAGTGACCATGTTAGGTCTACAGGGAAGGAGCCATCAAGACTCGCGAGCATCTCAAGCTCAACTCGGTTTCAGTTGGTGATTGAACGAACCCTAGCTGACCCTGTCTATAGCTTATTCATTTTATTGAGCCCAAGTCGAACCAGGACTAGCTCGCTCGTGGCTCGCTCATGGATTGTCTTGGTCACATAAAGGCCTATTTCGGCGTCGACCCATTTAGGTCCACTTTCTCCCCTGTCATGCTATCTAACCAACCTGCCCCACTCCCCACTCACAATCTCTAGCCCCTCTCCCACTCCCATGTACCTTCCATAGTCGTCTGCCCCTCCCTCACCATCTCCGGCCGCCTCACGTCCTTCAGCCTCCGCTCTACCCCATCTCTGGATATGGTCACTACTGCTTGTTGTCGCCCATCCTTACCTCAAAATCCAGTCACTATTTCCCTCCCTCCACCTCACGGACGCTGCTGCCGCTTTTTCTTCCCCAACCGCTGTCCTCCTCACCTCGTCCGGTCACCACTCTCTCCCTCACCTCGTTCGATCGCCACTCTCCTCCTCCTTTGGTTGTCGCCTCATCGATCATCGCTCTCCCTTCCTTCTCGTCTCTACCTCTTCGGTCGTGGATCCAATCGGTCAAGCCGCTGCGCCACAAATATGAAGTCATTGTCCCCTCACATTCATCTTCGATAGTCATCCGGTCCTCTATGCCACATCTCCAAGGTCGTCGCCCCCCTCGCGCTCATCTTCGACTGTCGTCCTCCTAGTTCTTTCTATCTGGATGACGAGCTCGTAAGCCTACTCAAGCTAGCTTGAGCTTTGAATGAGCCCAAGCATCCCCTCCCCTCCAACGCACACACTAGAACAAACCTAAGCCACCATCCCCTCTAGCTCGTTGGGTTGAATGGGTCTGAGCTTAGCTAGGACCGACCTGCTTGAGCTCGGCTCATTTTCACCCATAGATACATCATATAGGGGCACGAGCACATCTCCATGTTGACAATCATTATTTCCAACATTTAACATGATTTCGACTGTCAGCATACCGCTAAAACAAAGGAACATGGACATAATTTGTGCAAATTAACAAAGTTTCACAGGTTTTGGTGATTTGTATCTTTAGAAAGCAATTGAGGAAAAGTGGGACCAAACGGGAGAAAAAGCCTGGTCGGCAGACCCACCCTAGGTCGACCGAACCAGTCTCGGCTCCAAACCGGCTAAGTTTCCTCCCACAACTCCAAAAGCACACCAAAATGATATGCAGACCGTCCACAACGTTGGTTTGATCTAGAGGCTAGGGATGCTTTGGAAAGGATCCATAGGCCCACCATGATGTCATTTTATCGGCATCAACTGCCAAACTGACGTGGGGAGGCAAACTAGATGTGACATCCTCTATTTTGTCGTATGTCACTTGTATTTTCAAAACCCTAAAAATAAAATAGAAGGGAATTGTTATATACAAAATCATAGTTTAAACTATTTCAAACTAGGTTTAAGCCATAACCCTAAAAAACCTTTTTGGAAAATTCTGGAAAAAATTCCCATAAATCATAAAGACCACTATTTAGCCACTCTCCAAATTTCAAGTCCAAATCCCAAGGCTAGCCCGTGATTCGATAAAGTGTTGCTGTTCTGCCGGGAGCTCGTCAAACCCATGAAATGATGAGAAAACATGGGAGAATCAAGCCCAAACTTGGAGGATAGTTATTTGAGGCCCAAGCCTGCCCAAAGCCAGAAGTCCAAGTCAAAATTCGCTGATTTGTGAAAATTTCCAATTTAGGGGAGTCCTAAACTTATTCGGATTAGAATTTGAGCCCAATTCAAATTCTACCCAATATGGGCCTGACCTAGGTCGACCACCACACTATTTAAACACCCCAAGACCCCCCCCCGCCGCCGCCAACCACCGCGCGACACCTGGCCTAGCCCGTTGCCGTTTTGTCCTGCGCCCGCGCCGTGCCACGCGTCGCCCCCACGTCCGCTCCCGCCCACGCGCCGCTGCCGTACGCCATGTGTCACCACCGCATCCGGCCGCGCTCCGCCAGCCGCTCAGAGCCCGCCGTGTGTCCCCCACTGCCGCTCGCGCTGCGCTGAGCCGCCGGTTTAGTCCGCCGCCGGTTTTCTCCGGTTAAATAGGTTTATTATTTTCTGTCTTTTCTATTTTTTTTCCAAACTTTCAGGATTTATTTAGGGAGCATTCGAACTCCAAATTAGATAACTCCAGAGCCATTAAATCTCATAAATAGCATAGAATTTTATATATTTATTTGAGATATATGTTCCGTGGATGAATTTTCTGTTCTTATGCATTTGCATCTGCGTGTAGATTGTCCGTGTTTCCGCTGTTCGGCGTTTTTCCAGGAGCTTTCCGAAGGAGGACCCCAAGAGCTGGAGTTCTAGCAAGGCAAGATATATTGCATCTTGCTCTCCTATTTTGCAAAACTCACTCGTTTAACTATTTCATTTACTTTTCTCACGCATGAAATGATGGGAAGGGTTAGAGTCCTATTTATTCACACTGAGTCATCTACCCTGTGAATTTAGCCATTTATTGCTGTCCTAATTATTTTTCTAGCCTATCCTTGTGCATAGATGCTAGTGCTCGTGGGTTATTAGTTGTTAGGTTATTCATTTAATTATCTTGTGACTTGGTATGATTGGAGGTGCTGAGTTACTTTAATAACCTAATCAACTAAAACCTACGTGGCGTGAGTTGACTAAAGGTGGCAAGTCGGGTGGTTTTGTGCAATGAGGATTGTGGTGGAGGTAGTCACCTTGGTCTAAGGACCCTTAACGTGTGCTTATCCGGCCAAACCATACAAGCACAACCATAAGTGCTAGCTCTAGCATGTCGGCCAACATGTGCTAGTCCTGGCTTAGTAGTTAGGGAAAACTGTTAACACACTTTACTTTGAAAAGATCGGGCTGCGGTCCGTCGGCTCAAGAGGGGGACCCGAGATGTCGAAACCTTAAAGGGGTATCGGTGTTAACAGAAGGAGCTAATGAATAGCCTTGTATCGTTACTTGGTCTAGGCTCCAAAGGAAGAGCTAAGATGCAAAAGTATCACTAGGCTTATGGGTAAAGTGTGCTACACTCTGCAGAGGTTAAAACTATCATGATAACCGTTTCCACAGTCATGGGAGGGGAGGAAGGTCGTACAAGATAGTCTCATGTGTTATCTAATAACCTGATGGGTTGGTTTTGTTTGAGTTATTCGAGGCTTGTGCAGTTCTGCAGAGGGGCTTTCGAAGCCGAGCTCTACGTGTTACTATGTGAATCTATTCATCTGTATTAATTGTTCAACAAGTGCTTTTACAACACTTTAATTAATTTGACTAGAATAGGTGTTTATGCAAATTAGCCATCATGTTCTTTTTATATCCTTGCATTCATTATATGAATTCTTGCTGGGTAGTCGTGTACTCACTATACAAACCACGGATATATCTTTGTTCAGGAGAAGACTCGGGTCCAGTTTGCCTACAGGATCAGGAGAATTCTGGACCGGATTTCGACCAAGATTAGCCTTCGCTCGAGGGTTGTATTAGAGAGCATCGTCATATCTTTATTCCTCTGCATTTATTTGAATTTCCTCAACTCTGAACTATACTATATGGTCTTATTCAAACTATTGTAATAAGTGGTTGTGCTACAATTACTTTTGCATTAATATGTTATTTTCATACTTAATTGTGATTGTGTTGTGATGCTCGACAATTGTTGCTCATGAGTTGCTAGCATTGATCTCTGGGACTAGCAATCGATCATGAGTGGATCCCGGTGAAGCCGAGGTTGTGACACTAGACCATCAATGGAGCATTCCATGCATGCGAAACCGAGGGCTTGTATTGACCAAAGGCAGGCCGGCTGACCCACCTAGGCTCCCCTCTTCATCTGCAAAGCATGGAGAAGTGAGGAAAAGAAGAAGAAAGCAGTCTTACACTACCCAAATAGAAAGTAGAGTAGGGGAGAGAGAGAGAGAGAGAGAAAGTTTAGAGCTGGAGAGAAGCCGGTGTGTCGGCTCTCTTCCACTTCGTGCTCCGAAGCCAAACTCGGGTGTGAGTTCAGGTTCGCTCTGCTGTTCGGTAACACTTGGCCTGTCAGTACTTTATAAAACAAAGTAATTTTATATTTAAGTTACTCTTTTGGTACTTAGCTTGTGCTTGATAGCTTTTATTATCTTGCTGTGTTATCTTGGTCAAGTTCATATCAAGTGACGACTTGGTGCGTAGTGCTACTAGGTATAGACGTGGTGTCTAGACTAATTAGTGCCTGGTAGACATCTGATTTAACGGTGGCATGGTAGGTAGTAGGTGGTGACAGTCATGCTATCCGAGTGTTATTAGCTTTTGCGAAGTCCTCCCCGTTAGTCTCAGCCCAGTCGAGCCCAATCGAGGGTGATCATAATCATCCGATGTTCTTAATTGATAGCGGGTGGTAGTGGATCGACCGAGCTCCGATTCAGAGTGTTTTCGTGTTGGGTTGAGTTTGTACCTTAGATAAGTGAAACCTGATTAGTACAACTACTCGGACCAAAATTATCTTATCCTACTTCAATCATTATCCCCATATCCTTCCAGTTGAGCTAGATTCTAAAATAGACACCTCTTGTTCTTCGTGGAAAATCGATACCTTTGGAATACTTTCAGGTGAAAGCTACTGCGATATCCGTGTGCTTTCGGATTATTTCTAATAGGCATAAGAATCGCCAACACTCCACACTAGATACAGCCTTCACGCCACAATGCTTGCCCCGCTCACACGTCTGCCTCACACGAGAACATCCCTAGTCACACGCAATGCTTTTCTGCATGCTGCACGTGGATATGGTCCACAAGCCCCCTTCTTACCGGGATGCTTGCGGATGGGTAAGAAAAATAATGAACCCTCCTTCCTCGCAAGTTCACCAGCCATGGTCTTTCTCTGTCTGCTTTTTTTGCCACATGCTTGCTAGCCATCGATGCCAGCGCCGACGACCTAGCAATACAAAGGATCGGGATGCATGCTTAGAAGAGGGGTGAATAGGTGTTAGAAAATTTTAACTTGAGGATGGAAGTTAGAAAATTTTAACTTGAGGATGGAAACGGGAAGACTAAAATGAAGATGGAAACACAACGATGTTTGTCTCTAAGGTTCAGATCCTTGAGGGGGTTCTATATCTCTATCGAGGTGGCTCGGTCACCTTGAACCCAGGTCTCTTTCAATCTTTTACTCACTGAGGTCACACCAAGACCCCTCGACTTCACTCCTTGATTCCTTCGTTGCGGAGGCAGATTCAGACTTAATAAAGTTCCTACGACGCACCACACCAAGCTCGGTCAGTCGTAGGCAGCTCCTAGCCGTCTAGGAGTCCTCAATATCCAAAAGTAACAAATGCTTACGAAGAATGAAATTGGAGATGAACTCAAGTGCTCAAAGATCAACTCTTCTTACTTAGCACTCACACCCTCTCTCAACTCTTCGCACAAAGACGATCACTTAGATCTAGAGTGGAGGGTGCTTGGGGGATCAAGAATGAGAGGATATGTCCATGGAACTGCAATGCAACGACCAGTTTGTAAGTGGGAGATAGGAGGCTTTAAATAGTGGGCAGTACCGAGCTACCCGTTGGGGCAAACTTCTCAGCAAACAACAGACGATCTGATGTAAAACACCGAATAGTACGATGTAAATAGCCAAAATAGCAAGCTCAAAATCTAGAAAAACCAGATAGTTCGATATGCCTACTACCAGATACTCCGATGCCAAACACCGGATAATCCGACCTCACTGCACAGCCCCTATGAAAATGGACGTAACTTTTTACTCCAAACTTTGTTGTTGCTGATATTTGGCTCTATGGAAAGGTATGAACAAGGGCTACACAACCCGCATGGTATCACTACACAAATCCCAAAGGATAGGAGCAGAAAGCCTTGGAAAACTAAAGCCAACTCTGAATCTTACACTGACATTGTCTGACACCTCTTTCTCGATCTTTCACAATGAATGATGACTTGAGCACCTGAGACACGTCTAAGCCATTTTTCGACATATTCCTCTTGATAGTACAACAATCCTTAAGACTCAAAAGGAGAGTGGAAGTTTTAAATAGTGGGCAGTCCTAAGCTAACTGTTGGGGCAAACTTCTCAGCAGACAGCAGACAATCCGATGAAAAATACCGAATAGTCCGTTGTAAATAGCTTGAAACAGGAAGCTCAAAATCTAGAAAAACAAGATAGTCTAATGTGCCAACTATCGGATACTCTGGTGCCAAATTAACAACGGATAACCAAACCTCGCGGCATAGCCCCAATGAAAACGGATGTAACTTTTTACTCCAAACCTTGTTTTTGCTGATCTTCGGCTCTACAAAAAACTATGAATAAGGGCTACACAACCCACATGGTATCACTACACAAATCTCAAAGGATAGGAGCATAAAACCTTGGAAAACTAAAGCCAACTGTGAATCTTACACTCTATTACATTATCCGACACCTCTTTTTCGATCTTTCACAAAGATTGATCACTGTAGCACCTGAGACATGTCTAAGCCATTTTTTCGACGCATTCCTCTTCATAATACGACAATCCTTAGAAAAAAAATAAAACCAAAAATATTACAAGTCCATGGATAACCACTTGCTATCTTTTTCTCTTCGTATCGATGCTCTATGCATCAATCCTTGATGCATTATGCATGATGACTTTTATCAAATGATTGATGACATCTTCGCCTTATCAATCTGGATTTGATTCACCTCATGAGACCCTTGTCACGTTGATTTTGACTCAATCATCCTCCCCATGAACAACCTGTCAAATCGACCTCAACTTATTCCTCGACTCTTGGTGACACAGTCATCTTATTAACCCCGACTTAACCATCATTTTTCAGCATACATTGCTTAGCGGATGCTGGATATCTTACACGTAGACTTGTTGAAGTAGTTCAACATATTATTGTGCGTAGAAGAGATTGTGGTACTATCCGTGGTATTTCTGAGTCCTCAAAATGGGATGCCGGAAAAACTTTTTGTCCAAACACTAATTGGTCATGTATTAGCAGACGATACATATCGGTTCACGATGCATTGCCGCTCGAAATCAAGATATTGGAATTGGATTAGTCATCACACACTCATGGGGTCTAATTTCTTCTAAACCACTCATGAAATACATTAGTCCCAAAAGCTCAATAGATATGAAAGTTCGATGTTTGTGAGCAATTAAGTGTCACAAGTGTTTCATGTAAAAATGCACAATATAAATGGAAACACTTATCATAAGAAAGGTTTTTATTAGATGCATCACGATGAATGTAATTAATATATATGTGTTAGAATGATGGTTAAATTCGCACAAATAATTGATTTCATGAACATGACTTCACTTAATGATGCACATAAAAAACATATTTAAGAATTACATGTTTACAAATTCATATCTAAAGCAAGAGTGAAGTTGTGAACCAACCTAGATTAAACTTCACTATATTAAGTGCATATATAAATGTTTGATTTAAACATATATGCACTAACACAATTAATACCATAGTGAAGATTAACTAAATAGATCAATATTTAGAGATAATACATTATACAAACTTGATTTCACAAAAAATATGTGTAACGAGAATATTCATGGATAACATATATACAAAAAAAAGGCGCGAATCGTCGGGGTGAGAGGGATTCTTGTGCTGGAAAGAGGTGTGGATAACATAGACCCCGGGTATCCACACGGCGGGCCTAAAAGACCACCCGACAGGGGATGGACCAAGTCGGATGGATGAGGACGGGTATCACCCGGACTCTAGAAGACTTGGCCGGCAAGAAAGGACATGAAGATAGAAGCCTATCCCTAATAGGGAAGGTATACTTATAATCCCTAATTAATGGGAATCTGACCTCGTAACCAACTAGGACTCCTCCTTGTAATCCCACCCCCTACACTATATAAAGGGGGTAGGGGCCATAGTTCGGAACAACAGATCCCATGAGACCATCCTCACATCCGCATTTGGATCTTCATCTACATCTTGATCTCCTGATCATCTTCTACACATATACCCCATATAATCCCAGAGCACAGGACGTAGGGTATTACCTCCGCCATGAGGGCCTGAACCTGTATAAATCCTTGTCTTGTGCTACCATCGAGTTTAGATCTTGCGCGCATCGCCCCATTTATAATCATTGCCGGCGGTGACCCCCCATTTAGTCACCTGTCGACAAAAGGTTCTGCGGGATCCAAAGTACTTAAAATATCCCCTTTTAAGACAAACAAAGCCTGAAGGTAACGAGGACGCAATGACCATTTCCTCAGGATTTCGTATCATTCAACATGGCTGACTGAACAAGAGCTTTGATTGGAGAAGTGGTGAGGGTTCAGCATCTGTGGACGGCGCAATCTGATCATTTGGCCTTGAAGGTGTTTTTTGGGACCCCGGAGTTCGTTGCGAAGGGGGCTAATAAGCCATTCCGTTTCGAAGCCATGTGGCTCAGAGATGAGCGTTTTCCAAACTTCATGAAGGAGGAATGGAACAGGGTGAATGTGGAAGTCGAGGGGGGTTTTTTGGGTAAGGTGAGGGAGATGACAGAGAGTCTCGGGAGATGGGGGCGTTTTGAGTTCGGCTCGGTCAACAGGAACATTAGAGATTTGAGAAGATCAATCCAAGAAAGGTGTGAGAGGGGGGAAGATCCTCTCTCTGCGGGAGTCTTAGGGGCTAAGAGAGAGCTGGATGAGTGGTTAGAGAGGGAGGAGGTGATGTGGAGGCAAAGAGCGCGCCAACTGTGGTTAAAAGAGGGGGATAGAAACACAAAGTTTTTCCACAAAAAAGCATCCGGAAGAAGAAAGAAGAACCACATACAGGGGTTGAGGAGGGAGGATGGTAGTTGGGTGACAGGGGAAGAGGAGAAGAGGGAGATTGCTAGGTTGTTTTACACTAACCTCTTTTCCTCGCAGGGTTATCTTGATCCTGATCCTATCCTTACTAACATCGGTAGGGTGGTGTCAAAGGAGGAGAATACTGTGTTGCAAGGAGAGGTTTCTTTAGAGGAGGTGAAACATGCCCTCTTTAGCATGGCTCCTCTGAAGGCCCCGGGACCTGATGGTCTTCCCGCTGTCTTCTTCCAGAAAAATTGGGACCAGATGAAGGAGGGCATTCTGCAAACAGTTCGGAGTTTTTTGAAGGGCGAAATACAGGAAGGGCTGAACGAGACAGTTATTGCTCTTATCCCAAAGAAGAGTAAACCAGAATTTTTGAAGGAGTTCAGGCCGATTGGCCTATGCAACGTCCTGTACAAGGTGTGCTCAAAATGTCTTGCTAATCGGCTGAAAAGAATTTTGTCGGGGATAATATCCCAGGAACAGAGTGCTTTCATTCCTGGGCGGCTAATCTCTGACAATATCCTCTTGGCTTATGAATGTCTGCACGACATTAGACAGAGAGGAGGGAAGACCTCAAAGGTTTGTGCGGTTAAACTTGACATGGAGAAGGCTTATGATCGGGTGGAGTGGGCGTACCTAGAAGCTATGATGCTTAAGATGGGCTTTGGGAAGGAGTGGGTTTCTATGGTCATGAGATGTGTTAAGTCCTCGGCTTGCAGGGTTAAGGTGAATGGAAGATTATCAAGAGAATTTAGACCCACAAGAGGGATTAGACAGGGAGACCCTTTGTCACCGTATCTTTTTGTCATTTGTGCGGAAGGATTTACGACTCTGCTTAGACAGAAAGTCAACGAGCAGGCTTTGAGAGGGATTCAATTCGGTGAGGAGGTTATTTCTCACTTACTTTTTGCAGATGATTCTATCATTTTTGCCAACTGCGATGACAAGGGTATCAAGGCTTTGAAAGAAGTTCTACAAACATATGAGGAAGTTTCTGGTCAGAAAATCAATATTGACAAGTCAAGCATCTTTTTCAACCCTCGGTGTAAACAGGAGGTGCGCAACAAAATCAAGGAGGGCCTGGGTATTTGGGTGGAAGCTAACAACCCGGTCTACCTTGGACTGCCTTCCATGGTGGGGCACAGGAAGGAAGAAGTTTTCAAACCAATTCTAGAGAGAGTTGAGAAGAAAATAAATGGATGGAATGAGAAGTTCCTCTCAAGGGCCGGTAAGGAAATCCTGATTAAAGCAGGTGTGCAAGCCCTACCAACTTATGCAATGAGTGTTTTTTTGATCCCCGCTGGTCTTTGCAAGAAAATTGAGAGCAAAGTGGCTCAGTTCTGGTGGGGAGGGGAGCCAAGCCACAGGAAGGTGGCCTGGAGTTCTTGGAAGAACCTTACAAAAAGGAAATGGGACGGAGGGTTGGGCTTTAGGGACTTAAATCTCTTCAATCTGGCAATGCTGGGAAGACAAGCTTGGAGGATCCTTACTAATCCACAGTCCTTGTGTGCCAGAGTCTTGAAGGCTAAGTATTTCCCCCACAGGGAGTTTTTGGACGCGCCTATCCCAGGCAGGGCTTCCCAAACTTGGCGGAGTATCTGTAGGGGACGCGATGTCGTGAAGAAGGGTTTGATCTGGAGAGTTGCCAATGGAAAACAGATAAGAGTGTGGGATGATAATTGGATTCCTAGAGAGTCCTTACAAAAACCCCTCGGAAGGCCGACTGTGTCTACAATCCTGTTGGTCCAGGAACTCATGCTACAGGACGAGAGAAAATGGGATGAAGAAACGATAAGGGCAAATCTGTTTCCCTGCGATGCGGAGGATATTCTGAACATCAGAATTTGTGAGTATTCTGCTGAGGATATACCAGCCTGGCATCATACAAGCAAAGGGCATTATTCTGTGAGATCGGCCTATCACATGTTGAAGGAGGAAACTAGACCGAATGGTGGTGGTGATGGGAGTCAAGGGAGTGGAGGTCGTGTGCTGAGGAGTCTTTGCTGGAAGAAACTATGGTGCTCCCGAATAGCCCCGAGACACAAAGTCCTTCTTTGGCGCATAGCTAAACAAAATTTGCCATTAGGCCAAAACCTAGTCAAGCGGAACATCGTCAGAAATCCAAGTTGCGCCCTTTGCGGTCATGTCGAGGACGACAGCCATGTTTTTTTCCAGTGCCCTTTTGCAAAGAAATTATGGAGAGATCTAAATTTCGAAGCTCGCTACAGAGGGGAAAAAGAGTCAAACCTGGCGGACTGGTTGCTCGATACAGTAACGTTGCTGGATGAAAGATCTCTTGAACGTGTTGGCAGCGGGCCTGGCGGAGATCTGGAGAGCCCGGAATGAAGCGAAGTTCCAAGGGTTGGCAGCCGAACGACAGCGCTCCTCAGCTCGTGCAAAAGCAGATATCGAAGCTTGGGTGAAATCTCAGAAGATTGAGAAGGGGGAAATCCCAGGCACAAAGAAAGGTGAAGAGGGTAGGGAGCTTGGCGAACCTGTGAATGGAGAAGTTCGAATCGAAGTGGATGCGGCGTGGAAGTCCGGAGATCTGACATCGGTGGCGGCGGTTGCAAGAAATGGAAGCGGAAGGCTCCTGGCGGCGGTGGTTCGTCCAGAGCATGGCGTCTCCGAGCCAGCGGAGGCGGAAGCCTTGGCGATCTGTTTGGGTAGAGACCTGGGGGCTAGTCTGCAGCTGAGCGATTTGGTGGTCGAATCGGATTGCAAGGCGGTGATTGCGGTGGTGCGACGGGATGAGGAGGATAGGAGCAGATGGGGGGCGGTGGTGGAAAGCATCAAGGGGGCGTGCAAAAGGGGAATGCGGCTGGGCTTTATTCCGAGGGCACAGAACACTGCTGCTCACAGGCTGGCCAAATGGGGTACTTCGCTGAACGCTGTAGCTAGCTGGGCCGAAAATTGCCCGATTTGGTTGAATGGTTGGGGCCCGGAAGCCAATGTAATTCCAGACTCTATTGTAAACGATCTTATCAATTAATGGAAGGATTTGCTATTCTCAAAAAAAAAAAAGAGCTTTGATTGGACGCTTGGACAAGTACTTTTAAAAATGCTATCTTGCAATTGAATTTTTCAAGAAGCACGTCCAAATATCGAAGCATTCATAAAATAATAAAATGAATCAAGAAAAAAACTGTGCAAAGGCCCACCCAAAATTGGGTTATAAGAGCATGACTAATGGAGACATAACTTAGATCATTCCAGTACCGTGGCAAATAAAATAAAAGTAACAGAAATACATATGAATTGGTGATGTGCTAAGAGCAGGGAGTGACAAGTGCAGGGGCGACGGCGACGGTCGCAGTAGGCGGGAATGTCTGAACGTGCTGTGCCCATGTTGAACACCTACAAACCTCACAAGCTCGCCGCCCCACCAGGAGAGAAGGAGAAACTTGGCGCCACCGCCACACAGTCTTATCCACAGCGAGCGCGCGCGTGTGTCCAGACCTTCTCCACGCGTTCCCTTCCCTTCCTCCTTCCTCGCGGTGCTGCTGCATACCACCATCACCAGTTCACCTCCCCGCGACAAGAACCACCCTCCTGCCGAGCTCGAGCGTCGCTTGCAATGTCTTGGGCACCGTCCATCCCTTCCGTCAAGGTGAAGGTGGGGGGCGCCTCGCCTCCCCAGCGCCGCCCGTGCAGGGCGTTCGTCGTCATCAGGGGCTCCAAGGCTGACGGGCCCAGGAGACCAGTGGCGCCTCCCCTGTCGCCGCCGCCGCCCATGCCCCCCAAGACGCCGGCCCTGTCCACCCCTCCCACGCTGTCGCAGCCGCCCACCCCGGCGAAGCCGGCCGAGCCCACGTCGTCGCCGCCGCCGGCTCCTGAGACAACGAAGCCGGTGGAGGCCGCGGCTCCGGCGGCTGCAGAGAAGCCGCCGCCGGTGGGAGGGGCTGTGACGCTGGAGTATCAGAGGAAGGTGGCCAAGGACCTGCAGGACTACTTCAAGCAGAAGAAGCTTGAGGAGGCCGACCAGGGGCCCTTCTTTGGCTTCGTGGGCAAGAACGAAATTGCCAATGGAAGGTATTTCTGCTCCCTGTCAGACAGCGTCAAATTTGTCAACAGCAAAGTTCTTTACGTAGATGCTTGCAAGATTTTAGCTGATTAAATGAAATGGAAACGATCAGTTCATGTACAGCATGCTGTCAAACAAACAACAGAGTTGATATTGCTTAGTTATTATTAACTACAAATTCAGTATGCTCCCAAGTCATTTACAACCAGGGCCTAGTAAAGCTACTGCAGATTATAATGTCCTATATATTCACTCATACTGGCTGCAACTCTGCGGCAAGTATGCTAAAAATGCAGGCTGGTGTAGTCTTCAGGTTCAGTGTTTTATTAAATAGGTTCAGATTGCTTACTCGGTTGCTCCTCTATGGTGATTCTCATTATTAAAAATCTTGCAGGTGGGCAATGTTTGGATTTGCAGTAGGTATGCTAACAGAGTATGCAACAGGCTCGGATTTTGTTCAGCAAGTGAAGATCCTTTTCTCCAATTTTGGAATCGTGGACTTGGATTGATGGCAGTATCTCCGGAGTTATTGTTCTGTATAAGTCCCAAGCACAATGTATCTTCTTTTAATCCAACATATAGAAAGATCAATCTTGCACATTCTTATATCCTTGACGTCATTTCTGCTGTCTTGTCAATTTTGATGAATGAAAAGCTAGTTTTTTTTTTGTTTATGTACTTGGATTTGTATGTAGAGAAGTATATAATGGTTATGTGATTGGAATTTACATACATGCTAAAAGCTTGTGTAGAATAATGCATGGTTAGAACTTAGCAGGGTCTTATCACAATTTAGTTTTCTGCTGAATAAACTAATGTAGCTTGAGTTCAAGCTGACAGGGTCAGTCAGTCTGATATTTTAACAAGCTAGATGGTCATTTCAAAATTAAGAAAGATAAATCAGATTATTGCAATACAATGACATATGTAATGAACACATAATCAGGCGTACAGAATGGTCATTTGGGGCAAAAAAAAAAGCCATGTAAAAATCATATACTAAATCGCGCAGAACAAACTAACTATTCAGGCAGATTACAGATCTATCACAAAAATTACCTTCTGTGGAGTGTGAGTGTGCTTTATTTGTACCATCATGCAAAAAAAATGGCTGTAATTGATGTTTGACCGCACTTCACAGCAAAGGAACATGATAAATGTCGAAATTCATGTTAGATGTCCATACAATACAAATCAAAATTCACATAGATACTACTTGTGATGAGCATTCAATAGATACTGATTTCTTTGCAATTTATTCACGACAGGGAAAAGGAATATTATTCGCCTATAATTGATTGAAGATTGTGATTCTTTGTAAGACATGGGGAAATGGAATATTACTTGATATATTCATGGTCATGGATCTGTAGACAATTTGTATCTTTGAAGGCAGTATTAACCTCATATCCACTAGTTTAAGAACACCTTGTATCATGGTAATCTTGAATGACTGGTACCATAGCTCAAAAATTGACAAGTGATTAAGTGAACACCCTCTTCATTGTACTCTCATATAAACAAGTTACCAATAATCCCCACAAGAACACTTCCCATCCTCGAAATGATGAAATCGGATTGAATCCCTTAAAATGATTTGCCGGCCAACAATCTGAGAAATGTATCTAAAAGCTGTGTGGCAATCTCCACAGACCCGAAGGTTCTTCATGATTCTTATGGGGCCACCTGATGAGGAACGAGTCAGAACAAAAGCAAGTGCAAGCTTTTCACTATGATAGCTTAACAACTCCTCTTTGTTTTCCTCTTCGAGATCATACAGGACAAACTCCGTCATGGGAACATAACCTGCATTCCTCATCTTCTGAAGCAAAAAATTCAGCTTTTCGTATATTTCTTTGGTGTTTGGATGTGATCTGTCTCCAGCAATGAAGGTGTGAACTCCATCACCTAGGGTTACCCAACTGCGGCCAGCCTCTTTTTTCACTGATGCTCCCCTCATTGCAGCTCGTGCTTTGGCCGTATCCTCCCACCTTCCTGTTGCTGCATGAAAATTAGATGCAAGAACATAGTTTACAGGATTTTGAGGTTCTAATTCTAAAAGCATCCTTGAAGCTTCTCTCCCAAGATCCATCTTGGCCCCATCTTTCGATTGTTGACAGGCAACTAACACAGTCCTCCATATGAGACTATTTGGTTTCATTGGCATTCTTTTTATGCACTCTTTAACCTTGTCAAGCTTACCTGCTCGACCAAGAAGGTCTACAACACAAGAATAATGTTCAATTCGTGGTAGTATACCAATGTCCTCCATCATTTCAAAGTAATCTAGCCCTCTTTCTACCAATCCAGCGTGACTACAGGCAGACAGAACGCTGACAAATGTGACATGATCTGGACTTTCACCACTGCGCAGCATTTCCTCAAAGATCTCCAAAGCTTTGGCTCCAAGACCATGTCTGGCAAAACCAGAAATCATGGAGTTCCATGAGAACTCATTTCTTTGACTCATGGAATTGAACAACTTTGAAGCATACTCTATCCTTCCGCATTTGGAGTACATGTCAATAAGAGCACTCTCGGCCACAACATCTGATTCAAAGTATGACCTAATACCAAATGCATGCATCTCCATTCCACGCTCCAATGCTGCCACAGAGGCGCATGCATTAAGTACAATGGAGAAGGTGCAACAATCCATCATTTGGTCACTGTGCACCATAAGCCAAACGCAGTCCATAGCCTCCTGCAGATGGCCGTTGTAGATGTATCCTGAAATCATTGAATTCCATGAGACAGCATCCCTTCTGCCAGACATTTCAGCAAACATCTGCTCAGAGGAAGCAACATCTCCTGACTTTGCATAGGATGATATGAGTGCATTATCTACTGCGTTATCTTCTATAACGCCATGCTTCACCACCATAGCATGAACCTGCTTTCCCAATTCAAGAATGTACAATGGTGACAAACCAGCCAGTACGTTAACAAATGTCACTTTATTTGGGGTCATGCCACTCCTCATCATATTGGAAAAAACTTCTACATATTCAGTTATTGGTGCTTGCAAATTGGTCATGATCCCTATGATAGAGTTCCAAGAAACTTCGTCATGTTCAGCCATAGAGTGGAAAACATTCCAGCACTCTGACATAGCTCCACATTCTCCATACATTTTGACTAGTGCATTGGAAACTGAAGTACCTGAATCTAGCCCCCACTTTACAGCGTCACAATGCACTTGTTGTCCAGCAGCTAAAAGTCTCAAACCTGCACATGAACTCAATCCACTAATTGCTGTAAACTTTGATGGACTTATGCAACATTGTCTCATTAGACAGTAATTCATCATTGCCCCTTCACAGTAACCATTCTGATCAAGAGCAGAGATAATGGTGTTCCATGAAATCTGATCCCTTACAGTCATCAACTGGAAAACCCTACAGGATTTATCAACAGCTCCACATTTGGCATACATATTAACCAAACCATTACTAACAGCTGTTTTCAAATCAATAAGTCCAGATCTAAGCATGTGCCCATGGACTTCCCTACCTTTCATCAATCCTTCTTCGGGTACCGAAAATTCAGCTATCGCACTGAGCAAGACGACATATGTATCAGTATTGATGGCAACAGAATCCCTTGTCCCCATGAAAATCTCTACTGCTTCTTGACCACAGTTCTTCTTGACCAACCCCACTATCAGACCATTCAAAGTTACTTCATTTCTTTCTTCCAAACTGAGAAAAATCTCCTTGGCTCCGTCAATCATGCCATGTCTCGCAAATGCACTAACCAGAGCACTGCCCACATATAGGTCACTTGAGCTGCCAGATTTCAGCACCCTTGCGAAAACTTGATCAAGCACAATGGAGTGGCATGAGGACAGAGATGTGGCAGTGATCAAGCTCCCAAAAGTATGCTCTGTTGGCCTCAACTCAGTACCTGAATCATCGTGCTGCATTAATGTGAACAAGGTGAGCGTCGAAACCACATCCCCTATCTTGGCATACACAGACATCAAGGCGTTCCACGTAATCAGGTCCCTGACTGACATGGTATCAAACACCTGCTGTGCCCGGAGTGGCGGGCCAACAGAGCAACCACCGTACATTGAGATCAAAGCATTGCACACGGTGGTGTTTGACGCATACACTGTCTTAGAGATCAACCCATGGACTTGCACAGCGAAGCCCAACCGGTCCGGGCCAGCATCTTGGCATGCCCGGAGCACGGTTCCAAAGGTGAACAACGTGGGCCTGCACCCAGGCCCCTGCCGCAGCATGGCGTGGAACACCTGGACGGCCTCGTCGGTGAGCCCAGAGAGCACGTGCCCAGAGATGAGGCAGGTCCAAGAAACGGCATTCCGCGCCGGCATTTCGTCGAACACCCGGCGAGCGGCGGCGAGGCGCGAGTCCTTGGCATACGCGTTGACGAGGTGGTTGGAGAGGAAGAGGTCATGGATGAGGCCTCGCTTGAGGACATCGAGGTGGAGGCTCTCCGGAGAGGCGTTGAAGCCGGAGCGGCGGCCGGGAAGAAGGATGTCGGCGCGACGATGCGGCTGCGGCCGCGGGGGCGGGGGCGGGGGCGAGCAAGGAGGTGGGAGGCGGTGGGCGAGGAGGTCGAGGAGTGGGACGGGGGGCGGCAGGCGAACACTAAATGACCTTGATTAGTTTTTAAGATGCTTGTCATCTATCACCAAAACTTACAAGGGGCCTAGATGCACTTTCAATCTCCCCCTTTTTGGTGATTGATGACAAACACAATAAAGCTTTTAAAAATCAAAGTTAATTCTCTTTTGAATGGTCAAGAATATAGTGGGGCTCCCCCTAAATATGTGGACGGATTGAAAAACTGGAAACTCCCCCTATATCCTTGCATTTGAGGAGACAAAAGAGTAGGTAAATGCAGTAAATCGAAAATGCATATGGCATGGAATTGGGCACTCAAAAGCATAGCAACATAATAAAAAAAATTTAAAACAAGTACTTGAGCACCAGCTAAACATTACAAGCCAAGTTCAAAGGTAGCACCAACTAAACATTACAAGCCAAGTTCAAAGGTCCAAAGCACAAACACACATAATAGAGATTACAGAGATTAGAACTTAAACAAAGTTTTGCATAGACGAGACACAAGATATAAGCCTTACTTTCTCACCCTTTTGGCATCAAGATACCAAAAAGGCAAGAAATAAGCTAAAACACAAGAGATGGTCAATCATCGTCTTCGTCCTCCTCGTCTTCTTCAGAGTAGCTTTCCTCGCTACTACTCTCATTATCATCCTAAGCAGGAGGGTCAAATGCAGCTTCATACTTCTTGATCTTATCATCATCTTCACTCCCTTCGACTTCCAAGCCATCAGGAGAGCACGAGATCTCAAGGTGTCGCTGAATTCTTTTGAGCCTCTGAGTGTTTTGCTTGATCCTCTCAAAGTTCTTCTGGCGAGCACGCCTCTCATGCTTGCCAAGGTAAAAGATCGCCCTAAGCATGGCCTTGATCGGAGATGAAGATCGAGTCGAGGAAGGCCCAGAAGGAGAGGCTGAAGCAGCTGATCAAGTAGATGGAGATCCACGAGATGAGAGACGAGTGGGAGTCTTGACGACTAGAACCTGATATCCATAGTTCTCAACATCTTTGACAAAAGCGGATTCAATTACTTCTTCGATCATCTTCATGATATAGGGAGCGTGAGTGCAACTCCTCTTGGGGTCTAAGGAACTCAAGCGAGTCTCACTCCAAATAAAGTCCACAACGTCGAAGGGTCGGGACTGAGATGCAATCCAGAAGAGCAAGTTCCTAGAGTAGCCCAAAATGCTCGAGGCATCTCCCTCCTTGGGGGTAAGGGTCTTCCTTATCATTCTAGTCAGCACAACATAGACAGGAAGCAAGCCTTTCGTCTTCCTGAGCTCGAAGTCCTGAGACTCATCATATATGCAACTAAGCTTATTGATCTCCAAAGGATCGTACTCATGAAGCTTGTCTTTGCTAAAGCATAGCCCAGGAGAGAAACCCAGAATGCTGGCAAAGCGGGCCTTGGTCACACTTTAGAATTTTTCACATGTCATCCACTTCAGTGACTCAGACTCATCAGTGCCAAAGTATACGGTGGCATAGAACTGGGCTATAACCTCATTATTCCAATTATACTTCAGCCCCATGATGTCCTTGATATCATACTTGTCACAGATGCTGATCACCTCATCAAAGACTGGATCATGAAGTCGCTCAAGATACTCCTAGACAATCCATTGCATGATCACAACTGGGGTCTTCTTAGGTAGAATCACCGAGTCGTAGAAATCTTGCTAAAAACAGTTCCAGAAGCGACGATCGGTGCTGACCTGTTTCTCATAGTCATCAGGGTCTATCATTCTTTTCCTTCTGATACGGACTGAGTCACCTCTTAGATTCATCCGCTTTGGAGGATTGTAGTTGCCACTAGTGATTCTGACAGACTCATGCATCTCCAGAGGTCCTATCAAAGGTCTGGATGGATCATCCCTAGTTGATGACTGCTGCTGCCGGGTGATCCAGAGGAAGGTGATCCCAATGGGGTCCTGGAGGCTGTCTTCTTCACAGGCCTCTTCGGACGACTAGATGAAGGAGCAGCCTCAATGAACATGACTGCTCTAGGAGAGGACAAGTGCACTGGAGAGGATGGAGGTTGAGCCCTGGTAGGGTCATGCCTCGCCTTCGTTCTCCTTTGCTGAGGGGGAGCACCAGAATCATCGAGAGTCTGCTTTTCCTTGGACTTAACCATCTAGAAAAGCAAGGATACCTAGGATTAGAAATGGCTCTAGAAAGGAATAACCCAAAGAGCTAGGTTTCTGTTGCTGCCAATATCGGATAGTCCGATGTGTATATCGGACAATCCGATGTATGTGAAAGGAACTTTACGGCCTAGAGGGGGTAAATAGGCAATTTTTAATTTCTTTCAATTGTACTTGATTAAGCAACAAGATTAAGAGTGACCTAATTCTAGATTCTAGTGCACAATTAAGCGGAAGCGAAATAAACGGCACGCATTAGCAACCTAGATTAACTCAACCAAACAAACAATTTAGCAAAACAAGCGAAAAGTAAATGCGGAAGTAAAAGTGACAAGAGAAGGGAGACACAGTACTTCTTCTTGGGTCCTTTGGGGTTAGTCATCAAACACTTGGGCACCCAAATAGCTTTTACATTTTTATCATCTTTGGGAGCACCAATATACTTAGCAAAAGTGGAGCCATTTCTCTTCAACAACATAAAGCTAGCATTTAACACTTGAGTTTGAGACATAAATTTTGATGATCTAGCTAGAGTGCAAGCAACGGCTCTATGGTCTTTACCCTTACACAAATGGCAATGTGTACTAGCCTTGACAAAAGTGAGTTTGGGCATACCCCAACTGCCCTTAGGCAAATCCCCGGGGATAAACCCCAAACCATGCTTGCCCAAGATATACCTTTGCTCCCGAAGTACCTTGTCAAAGTTAGAACTCCCAACAATTAATTTAGCCAATTTAGTGTCTAATTGCTCAATCCTATCCTTTAAAATCAAGTTTTCTTTAACTAACTCATTGGAACAAGAAGCAAAGCCACAAGTAACCAAATTGCACATTTTTTCAAATAAAGGTGTGGTACTAGTTGATGATGAAGAGCTAGTATTAGGGTGATGGTGGGTGACAAGGCCAAAGATGTGTCAAGGGACATGCTAACGGGCCCATTAATAGTGTCAATCAAATCACAAGTTACACCAACATCACATCTAATAATTGAGCAATCATTAGTGGTATCATCATGATTACACTTAACCGAAACATGATCATTTTCTATAATTTCAAGTTGACAACTAAGTGCTTCGTAATCATCTTCTAGAGATTCATGTTTTTCAAGTAAAGTTTCAAACTCATTAGCAAGCTCTTTGTGCACTTTCATTAATTTTTTGCATTTAGATTTTTCCTTCTCTAGAGCATTGTTCAAATCATCAATCAAACGAGTAAGCTCAACTAGAGAGAGTTTATCATTTGTTACCTTATCTTCCAAAGCCATAAGGCACATTGAGGGTGGAGATTTGTTGATGGCGACTCCGGAGATCTTGGTGATATTAGATTCATCCTCGGATGTGTCCGCCCAAGAGTCTTCATCGTCGGTGATCCACTCCCCAATGATTTCATTTTGCGTGTCGGCCATTAGACAAAGCTTTTGTTTAGGAATAGCCGGTGGATCATTCTCTTTGATAGCGAGTCCGGCTAAACCATGAGATCTTGCGTCTTCTTCTTCATCGGATAAGGAGGATGACGACGAGGAGCTTGAGCACTCCTTCTTTTTCGACTTCTCAACCACAAGAGCCTTCTTCTTATCCTTAAACTTGTTCTCGCTCTTGCGATAGTGTCTATACTTCTTCTTATCATCTTCATCTCCCTCTTGATCTCTAAACTTGCTTTTGTTCGTCTTGTTCATTGGACAATCCGCAGCCAAGTGCCCTTTCTCTCCACACTCATAGCATCTCATTTCCGAGATAGGTTTTCGCTTTGAAGATGAACCTCCATTCCTAAATGTCATCCTCTTGATTAGCTTTCTTGAGAGCTTGACTATTAGCTTTCTTGAGAGCTTGACTAGAAGAGCTAACTTTTCTATTTTCGGAATCGCATCATCGGAGGAATCATGATCACTTTCTTCAATCTTCTTCTTCTTTGCTTTAGTTTGAGCGGGAAAAGCAATGGTCTTCTTGGCAAGAGGAGAATCTTCATAACCATTGATCCTCATTTCATATGAAGCGAGCTTCCCGAGGAGCTTAGTAGGAGTGAGAGTCTTCAACTTCTTGCTATTTTGGAGCATGGTGACAAGTGGGTTGAACTCGAATGGAACGATATCGAGAATCTTTCGGCATACATCAATATCCTCCATGGACTTGCCACATGTGCCGATGTCGTTGGTGATCGGGTTCAACCTAGAGAACATGTCATTCACACTCTCATTAGGTAACATCTTGAAATGATCAAATTGTCTCTTAGCAAGAGCTAATTTTTCTTCTACTAGCTCCGAGCTACCAACATGAATTTCTTTCAAAGTTTTCCAAATTTCATTAGCCTTTGAGAGATTACTAATGCGGTTGAACACATCCACACTCACATTGGAAAGTAAAGCATTTCTAGCTATGGCGTTGTATCGCCAATACTCTATCTCGACGGGAGTGAGAGCCAAAGGATTAATGGGAGATGGATAACCGGATTCACAGGCAATCCAAACATCATAGCTAAGGGCTTCCAAATAACATTGCATCCTAATTTTCCACTGAGAGTAATTAGTGCCATCGAAAGTAGGAGCTTTTCCTATGTCAATCTTAGCACCCTCCTTAGCGGGCATCTCCGAGCGGTTAAGCTACAACGGGAGATCCTACGCTCTGATACCACTTGAAAGGAACTTTACGGCCTAGAGGGGGTGAATAGGCAATTTTTAATTTCTTTCAATTGTACTTGATTAAGCAACAAGATTAAGAGTGACCCAATTCTAGATTCTAGTGCACGATTAAGCGGAAGCGAAATAAATGGCACGCATTAGCAACCTAGATTAACTCAACCAAACAAACAATTTAGCAAAACAAGCGAAAAGTAAATGCGGAAGTAAAAGTGACAAGAGAAGGGAGACACGGTATTTGTTTCACCGAAGTTCGAAGTCTCCACGCCTACTCTCCGTTGAGGCTAGCCCTTGCGCACAAGGACCGGCTCCCTCTTGAGCCACACGCCTCGCTTACTCCCCGGTAGTCGTTCCGCCACTCCGGTGAGGTGGACTCCGTCACCTTCACACCGACTCGAGAGTAGCCACACGCCAAGGCCTACTCCCAAGCCCACACCTCCGAGAAGAACACCGTCTTCAAGAGTAATAAGCCCAAATCGTCTTGATCATGCCAAATCGAAGGACTTCCATGAAGCTCGGTTTGGGAAAAGGTAGGTGGTGGATGAATTGGTGGAGGAATGGTCCTAGAACACCCTAGGACGAGTAGATGATGGCTATAGGTGAAGTGGAGCAACAAACCTCAGTTAAGGCAGCCTACCCACGACAATAAATACCCCTAGGAGAGGAGCTAGCCATTGGAGCTCGAGAAGACTCCAAAAACTAGCCGTTACAATACCGTCGGACCCGGTCCGATGGTCGTCGGACCCGGTCCGATGGCTGCAACCAGGCCTCAAACACGGCTGACACACACACTGTCGGACCCGGTCCGACGGTGGTCGGACCCGGTCCGACGGAGCTTTAGCGCTGAGACACAAGCACTGTCGGACTCGGTCCAGCGGGACCGGACCCGGTCCGACGGCACCGGACTCGGTCCGACAGGGAACAGAAACCTGAAACTAGGGTTTGGCTAGGAGACCCAGTCCGGTGGCGACCGGACCCGGTCCGATGGACACAGAAAAAATCCGGTACAGGAGATTTTCAAAGGATTTAGATTTCTAAATAATTTGTGGTTGGCTTGAGGGCTAGGGCAAAGAGAAACTTGGCATGATCGAAACGTTTTGACCCCTCTTGAAGCATGGGCGATAAAATAAAGACCTAGCTACTCCTAGACCTACACATGACCTCTTCGCTCGCCCGGTCATGCTTAGACTGTATTGAAGCAGCTTAAATGGTCGCCGAGGCCTCGCTAGGGTTCCATGAAACGTCCAAGAACCCCCTAGCGCAAAAGCATACGTCATCAATGCCACTAAAAGAATTAGGGCTCAATGATGCTCACAGTATGCAGTTCGGTAATGAAACCCTAGCTACCTTGAATCAACAAGGGACTTGAACAACGACTAAAGTCATTACAAGAAACTAATCCTAGTGCATTTTGACACACTTAGACCAATCACATTTGCTAGAAAAGCACAAAATGAAGTAGATCGGGGTGACTAGGTCAGGCAATACCTTGGGGACGAAGATGCAGAGGGAAGAGGTCCTCCAACCAGTCGGCAAAGAGGATAAAGAGATTAGGGCACCCTCCGGAAAGACTCCGTAAAGTCCGATCTAGAAGAGGCGAAGCTCAGGAGGAGGGGCGATGAGGTCGGCGCGAGAGAGAGAAGAAGAGAGAGACGAGGCGCTGCGGTGAAAAGGGATAGGGTAAAAGGAAATAACTTGCCCGCACAGTTAAAAGATCCCGCAGCCCACACATCGAAATAATCCGAAGTAACACCGGATTGTTCCGATTTAAACATCGGACAGTCCGATATCAAATCGGATGTTTCGATATGGTTTTTCAGCAGAAAGATAGATAAGTGATTTTGAAGTGGTTTAAGTAAAATATGAGAATTGATAACTCACTAGAATGAGTATATAGCACACAATAGCAACCAAGATTTGCAAGAATTTTTAGAACAAAACAAGGATTTTCAATTTTCAAACAAAATTGGCATGCACCAATTCAAGCCATGTTACTAGCATCAAGAATATTTAGCTCACTTCTAAGTGCAGAAAACCTTCTCTCATCAAGTGGCTTGGTGAATATATCGGCTAATTGGGCTTCGGTTCTCACATGCCTAATATCAATATCGCCTTTGGTGGAGTGATCTCTCAAAAAATGATGGCGAATATCAATATGTTTTGTTCGGGAATGTTGTACGGAATTATTGGCTATTTTGATGGCACTCTCATTATCGCACATAAGTGGTATTTGGCTTAGATTTAAACCATAATCTCTCAAAGTTTGTCGCATCCACAAAAGTTGGGCACAATAACTTCCCGCCGCTATGTATTCGGCTTCGGCGGTAGAATGGGCTACGGAATTTTGCTTCTTGCAAGTCTAAGAAACTAGATATCTACCCAAGAATTGGCAAGTCCTTGAAGTGCTCTTCCTATCTATCTTGCAACCGGCATAATCCGCATCCGAATAGCCGACAAGATCAAAAGTTGATCCTTTTGGATACTAAAGACCTAGGTTGGGGGTATAAACTAGATATCTCAAGATCCTTTTAACGGCCACTAAGTGGCTCTCCTTAGAAGCGGCTTGAAACCTTGCACACATGCACACACTAAGTATAATATCCGGTCTAGATGCACAAAGATAAAGAAGAGAGCCTATCATGGATCGATATACCTTTTGGTCGACGGCTTTACCTTTTTCATCCACATCCAAATGACCATTTGATTGCATTGGAGTTTTGATCGGTTTTGCATTCTCCAAATCAAATTTCTTGAGCATGTATTTGATGTATTTGGATTGACAAATAAAGGTCCCTTCCTTTAGTTGCTTGATTTAAAATCTGAGGAAGAAGGTTAACTCCGCATCATTGACATCTCAAACCTCTTGGTCATTATCCTACTAAACTCCTCACAAAATTGTTTGTTAGTAGAACTAAAAATAATGCCATCGACGTAAATTTGGCACACGAACAAATCATCATCTACATGCTTAGTGAAGAGAGTAGCATCGAACTTTCCGATAGAGAAACCTTTCTTTACCAAAAAATCTCTAAGACACTCGTAACACGCTCGAGGGGCTTACTTCAAGCCATATAGTGCCTTATGGAGTTGATAGACGTGGTTTGGATGCTTCGGGTCCTCGAAACCGGGGGGTTGTTCAACAAATACCAACTTAGAGATTGGTCCATTCAAAAACGCGATCTTTACATCCATTTGATAAAACTTGAAATCATGGTGAGTAGCATATGCAAGTAAAATACGAATTGATTCCAATCTAGCTACGGGGGCATAGGTCTCACCAAAGTCCAAACCTTCTATTTGAGTAAATCCTTGAGCAACTAATCTTTTTTTATTCCTTGTCACGATCCCGTTCTCATCTTGCTTGTTTCTAAAAACCCATTTGATTCCAATCACATTTTGTTTTGGTCTTTCAACCAAAGTCCACACTTCGTTTCTTGTAAAGTTGTTTAACTCCTCTTCCATCGCCATTATCCAATCCGGATCACTCAAGACTTTCTCAACCTTCACGGGCTCAATAAAGGAAACAAACGAGTGAAATTCACAAAAATTAGCAACTCGAGATCTAGTAGATACTCCTTTGTTTATATCCCCGAGGATATTGTCAACCGGATGATCCCGTTGAATGCTTTGATGAATTCGTGGATGAGTCGTAGCTTGGATTGGTTCTTCATTTGATTGTTCCACCTCTTCAACTTGTTGATCCACCGCGTGATCTTTGGTAGAGGTAGGTGGCTCTACTCTTAGAGATGAGTCCTCGTCGTCTTGATCATTTGGTCCTTCTTGAGGCTTGATCTCTTCAATGGCCATCTTCTTAATTGGTTCACTAGGATTTTCTTCTCCTACCACACAAGGATCAACTTGCTCCACTTGTGAGCCGTTAGTCTCATCAAACGTCATGTCTCTCGCTATTTCAACTACACCGGAGGCATTGTTGAAAACACGATAGGCGTAAGCATTTGAGCCATAACTTAGAAGAAATCCTTCATCAACCTTAGGAGCGAACTTAGAGGATCTTACCTTCTTGTTGAGGATGAAGCACTTGCTACCAAAAACTCTAAAATAGGATACATTTGGTTTCTTACCGGTGAGTAGCTCGTATGGTGTCTTCTTCAATAGCTTATGTAAATAAAGCCGATTTGTTCAGTGGCAAGCGGTGTTGATGGCTTCCGCCCAAAAGACGTCGAAAACCTTGTACTCATCTAACATCGTCCTAGCCATCTGAATGAGCGTGCGATTCTTCCGTTCAATCACGCCGTTTTGTTGAGGTGAATAAGGAGCGGAGAACTCATACTTCACTCCTTCTTCATCAAGGTACTCTTCTACGCCGGTGTTTTGAATTCCGTACCATTATCGCTTCTAATCTTCTTGATCGTCAACTCAAATTTGTTTTGAGCTCTTCTCTTGAACTTCTTGAGTGTTTCTTGAGTTTCAAGCTTATTATGCAAAAAGAACACCCAAGTGAAGCGGGAAAAATCATCTACAATAACTAAACCATACTTATTACCTTCAATACTTATGTAGACGATTGGTTCGAAAAGGTCCAAATGCAACATCTCCAACTTCCTAGATGTTGTCTTTACATTTTTAGTTGGATGATGCGTTCCTATTTGCTTCCCGGCTTGGCACGCGCTACAAATCCTATCTTTCTCAAAAGATACATTCGTTAGTCCCAAAATTTGTTCGTCCGTTAGAAACTTTTGAAGATTCCTCATGCCAACATGGGCTAGTCGGCGATGCCAAAGCCAAGCCATGCTAGACTTAAAACACCCTTGAAGACTAGAGAGTTGTCCTCTCTTCTAACGACCGAGACACCCTCACTAGAGAAGATACAATTTAAGCCCATCTCATACAATTGGGAAATGGACAAAAGATTGTATTCAAAAGATTTTACAAGCAATACATTTGAGAGAGTAAATTCTTTACAGATTTTTACCTTCCCAAGGCCAATTACCTTTCCCTTGCCATTGTCTCCAAAAACGATGTTCTCATAAGGCGAACCATTTACATCAAAGGAGGTGAAGATGGAGGCTTCTCCGGTCATATGATTCGTGCAACCACTATCTAGCACCAATGTATTTCCACCAGAGCGATAAGCCTACAAAATAAATTATACTTTTTCTTTAGGTACCCAAACTTGCTAGGGTCCTCTCAAGTTAGTCACTAGTGCTTTTGACACCCAAATGGACTTAGGAGTACGAATATTCTTGGTCTTAGTCCCAACAAAATGAGCAACTATCCTACCAAGGTTAGTTCTTCTAAGCACATAGGATGCATTAAAAGTAATATGAGATGCATGAGTAAGATATCCATTAGCATGCACAAAGTTGATGGGCCTAGTAACCGGGGCTACACAATGTGACCTTTTTCGCCCTTGTTCTTCTTTGGAGGGGTATAACCAAGTCCTTCCTTATTGTAGTTTCCTCTTTTTTGAATAAGATAGTCAACCAACTCTTTACTATCTTTGTACGACTTTTAAAGCCCATCTTCAAAGAGCCCCTTTAGCTTCTAATTTTCATGGGCTAAATCTTGCATTGTTTGAAAGTTAGTGGCACAAACTTCAATATCAAGGTTTAAGCACTTTGGGCATCCACTAATATTTGAAATTATTGATGGACTTGAGGCATTGTTTGAGGTGGAATTGGTACTCTTCGAGAGATCATGAAACTTCACTACAAGAGACTCATCGGTTTGTTTGACCCCACTAAGTTACTCTACGAGTGAAGCATTGGTGATCTCAAGATGAGCAATTTTGGATTTGGTCAATTCTAAAACTTTAGCCAACTCCGCATTTCTCTCCCTCTCACTGGCCAAAGTTTTCTCAAGGTCAAGGTTTCTTTCCTTCTCAAGGATAAGCAAGTCCTCTTGACGCTCAAGACTCGTCTCTTATCTTTCAGTAGTTTCAAGCATCATTTTTATATTAGATATGCTTATTTCATTGAAAGAGTTAATCTTCAAGTCATCACAATCACTTTCACTATCACTAGAATCAATAATGCTATTGAGTGAGGACTTTGAGATTACCTTACTACCTTTGGCCATAAGGGACGTAGGACCATCATCGTCATCGCTCATGTCACCAAATAGTGTCTTGCTCTTGGGAGTGGAAGTAATAGCAATTGTATCCACTCCTTCATTCTCCGTCTCGGACTCGGAGCTCGATTCACTGGATGTCCATTCTTGTCCAATGTGAGCTTGACCTTTGGAACTTCTTTTGTTATTTTTGGACTTCTCTTTCGAATAGTGCTTGTCCTTCTTCTTGTGGTCATTTTCTTCCTTACTCTTCTTTTCAGGACACTCGGCAATGAAATGACCGGCATCACCACACTCATAGTATGTCCTAGTGGAGTGTCTTCCCTTTGACTTACCGGAAGACTTCTTGTGTAACTTTCCCTTATATCCACTTTTCTTGAGGAATTTGTTGAATCTCCTCACTGGAAGTGCCATCTCTTCGAGGTCAAGTGAGGTTCCTCATTCTTCTTCACTTGAACTATCTTCGGAGTCGTGGGTTGCCTTCAATGCAATAGTCTTCTTCTTGTTTGGCCGCACAAGCTCCTCAACGGCCTTTGCTTCCACATCCATCATTTCATCCGCCAAAAGCCTTCCTAGCACATCATGAGGTGTGAGAGTTGAATAGTCACTCCTCTCTCTAATTAGTTGTACCAAGTTTCGGTTGTTGGGAGTGACAATCCGGAGCATGATCTTGACCACGGTAGTATCGGTTAGATCATCACAACCAAGTCCTTTTGCTTCATTGACAAGGACCATTAGTCGATCTAACATGGTCTTGTAACTTTCTCCTTCTTCCAACACCATTCTTCCCAATTTGACTTTGATGAGCTCAATCTTTGATTCACGGACACTTAAGGTTCCTTCATGCGCTACTCGAAGCGTGTCCCAAATCTTCTTAGCATTCTCAAGTCCATGCACTCTATTGAACTCGGTAGGGCTTAGGGAGTTGAACAAGGCGTTGACGGCTTGATAGTTGCGGTACCAATCATCCTTCTCCTTTGGCGTAAGCTTCTCGGGATCCACCACAGTACAACCTATTTCAACAACATCCCAAATAGCCGGGTGGAGTGAGATCAAGTACATCATGCCACAAAGTGAGTGCCATCAAAGAATGGCGCTCTATCCGACGGGATATAGCCATGAGAAGAAGATGAACTAGCAATGGCGGGGTCTTCTACCTGACCGCGCGCTGAGCCCGGGGGAGCCAATCGTACCCGGAGTACGAGGTGAGGACGAAGGTCGATGGTTGGGCCCGGCGGGGGTTCTACCTGAACCGCGGGGCCTCGACCCTGGAATACTCTTCGGCCGGGTCGGATACTCCGATCTTCCAGCGCAGTGAGGCCCTGCCGGAGGACCAAGTCACGGAGCATGAGATCAAGGGGCTCATCAAGAAGGGCTTGACGGGCTACGACGTCGTCGTTGGTTTCATACGGCACCGGATCAGCCCGCTGGGGCACCGTGAGCGGTGTGTCAGTGACATAGACGGTTGGGAAGATCCGAACTGGGATTTCCATGAAAGTAGGCGCGAGCCACACCGTTATGTCTGATTTCAGGTAACCATTTGTGACGCCATGCAGGACTCTCGACCCGCGAGGTCGCGCGGATCGAGGGGATGCTGCTGCCTATAGCAAGAATCCCCATCCCATACGATTTGTGAAGGACAAACTGTCCAAGGTAAGCATCCGTAAGGTGTTTGATTGAATTTCTAGCTGCGCGCGCCCTCGCGGCCTTGACGGATTGCATCAATTGTTTCGCAGCGGACGTGGAAGGCGGCTAAGAAGACCACGCAAGCCACGGGCTCTGCCGAGGGGCCTTTGGCTGCGCAACCGCCGGCGGCGCGCTCGCCGTCAAGGAGATCGCCGGCGGCGTCCGGCGGGGCGTCAGCCCTTTCGCTGATGTCGGGAGAAGGATGCCCGGCGCCGCAATCGACCGCAGCGAGCTCAGCATGGGCAAGCGCGGAGGCACATGCTAGGAAACGCGTGGCGCTGGTGCAGGTAGGCCTCTCTCTTTCGACGCGGGTTGAGTGTTGGGCACTCAGCGGCCCTTAAGCTCTGTCCTGCGTGCGTCCAGGGCGCGGCGCCTTCGAAGAAGAGGAGGATGTACCGGCCCGTCCCGGGTAGTGACGACGAAGAGGTCGTGCTGGTGTCGGGCCCGTCACTGGTGACAGCGCCGCGGCGGGGGCCCAAGAGGAAAGTCCCCGCCGGCCGGAGGAAGGCGGCCGTGCCCACCACTAGCCGTGTCGGCAGGCTGGAGACAGAGCTCTTTCTGCGCCCTACACTGGGGGTACACGAGGGCACAGAACTGGAACCAGCGCGTAAGAGTTTTCGCACTGCTTGCTGTTGTTTTCCTTCTGCGCCTAACCGCTACGCACATCTTTGATCGCAGTACGCAGCACCAAGGTAGCGGCTGAGGCGCTGCCTCCTCCTGCCGAAGCCAGGGCGGCCGAAAGCTGGAGAGGGATTCCTAGTGCGATCGATGGAGGTCGCCGGGCTGCTAAGGCCGACAGACGCGTTAGGCAAGGAGAGGCAGTCATTCCATGGGGGGTCATAATCTTGCCTGCCGATGGCGGTGTTGGACGCGTCCGCCGAGGTCGCGGAGACCAGGAAGGTGGAGATCGCTGAGGCCTCATTATGGTTATGCCCTTGCGCGTCGAAGGACGCACAGCGCACGGATGGTGGCCAATCGACCACCGGGGGATCGCTGACCTCTTCAAGACCCCGATCGGGGAAATGCCCCCGGCACCTGATCGGCGCATGCTGCTGTTTGGCTGGGATTGGCATGTGCGCGTGCTCACGCCGTCGGGCTAGACAGATGTTTCGCAGTCTAGTGTGGCCCCTCTGACGTCCGCGGGCTGGATATCCGTCAGCCCGGGTGGGTAGAGCAACAAGTGGGTATCAGAACACGGCGCTCTGCCAAGGGGTCCCGTCGAAGGTGAAGATCTATCCAACCCCTGGCCTGACAAGGGAGGACCTCATGCGGCGCCTGGACGCTGTTCCGGTAGGCGAAGCGAACATCGCTCGCCAGCGCATGGAAGAAGCGGAGGCCGAGGAAGCGCATAGAACTAAACGCTGACCGTTTAGTTCTACGGCCTTATCGCCGGCATATCCTCACTGATGGAAGCGGCGAACAAACGGTCAGATGATGACGCGGCGAACGTCGAGCGCCTCTTTGCCGAGCTCGCGCAAGCCCGGGCTTAGATAGAGCACGCAGACGGGCTAGCTGCTGAGATCGAAGCTCGTGGAACGGCCCGCATCGCCGAGCTAGAGGCCGTACTCCAATCGGCGCAGGAGAAGGAGCGGGAAGCCGTGGCGAGGCTCACCCGGGCTCAAGAGCTGGAGAGAGCTGCAGTGAGCCAGGCCCTGGTGGCACGTGAAGAGGCAGACCGGACCCGGGCTGCGTTCGATGAGGAGCACAGGCGCAAGGAAGCGGCCTCCAAAGAGATGGAGGCTCCTTTGTCCGAGCGCAACTCCGTTATGCGCAGGCTTGAGGAAGCCCGCGACGAGCTCGCGGCGGAGAACGCTGCGCTTCAGGAAGCTGAGAAGAAGTCCTGGGCCGAAACAGAGTCCCTAGGGCAACAAGAGCAAGAGCTCGTCGAAGCCCGGGCTAAGCTGCGCCAGGAGCAAAACGACGTGGCCTCGCAAACCATAGAATTGCTTCAAGCGCAAAAACGAATCCGGGACTTAGAAACCGAGCTAGAAAGGCTCCAGTTGCAGCGCAGGTCGTAATTTGACTGGTCTTCCTTGTCCTGAACTCTGCGCTATGAAATCTTGTATGTATTTTTCTTTTAAACGCTCGCTTAACGGATAAGCATCGCGTGTTGTGCGGTGGCCAAACGATTTAGCCTTTTTTTCCCTTTGTTTATCGCGCCAAATCGTGAGCACTGTGGGCTCTGCAGCGCGGCACAGTGTTCCGCTGACGAGAGGGGCACGTTTGCCAGGCACAGATACGAAGGCGCAACCGCCCGCGCCGATTCGTGCACCCGGCCTAAGCCACGCGTCAGACCGCGGAGACGCCGCTGAGTCTTTGTTCGTACCGGTGGGCTAGGCCTGCACAGTGGGCTTCGATGCGCAGCGATTTTTTCCCTGGCCACTGACAGCGGGATCGGGACACGCGTCGCACGGCGATTGGAGCGATTGGTATTCCGAGAGTTGGCGCGCGCGCGTCTCTTTAGCTCGCGCAGTGCATTTTAATTATTGGTCTCTTCGCGCGCAGGGACGCTTCGGGTAGCTCGCAGTGCGACGGGACATTGCACGGCAGCCGGCCTATATAAAGCGAGGTGCAGCGCACCGTGCTGCTTCCCATCTCAGCTTTCTTAGGCCAAAACACGAAGTTCTTAGCCCAAAACAAAGGAGAGAAAACAGGGAAGGGAGAGGATATGTCGTCTGATTCCGGCGCTAGCTCCGATTCTCTGTACGCCTAGATGGTGGCGGCGATGGAGGATCTGCCGCCGCTACCTCCTCTGCCGTCGATCCAGCCGGAGCGGAGGAGGTGGACTAGCCGGGCCCTATCATTGCGGCCCAGGCTGCCGAGCTGGCGGCGTACGCCCAACTCCAAGCCGACGAAGAAGCGGCTGGGGTGCTCACCGCCGCCTTTGCGGCGGAGGACGAGGAGGAGGACGCTGCGGCGGCGCAGATCGCCGCTGACGCGTTATACGTCGCCGCGCTTGCGGCAGAGGAGGAAGCGGCGGCGCAGGAGGCTGCGCCGGTGGCCGTGGCGCAGGAGGAGGCTCCACCGGAGCCCGTGGCAGAGGAGGCCGCGGCGGCGGAGGCTTCCGATGCGGCGCCGTGGGTGCTCATGGGCGACCCCATCCGCGACCGGTGGAGGGGCCACCCTAACGCGCCGGGACCGTCTGCGCTCGCGTCGGGCCCACTGACGTCGTTGTCGTCGTCGTTGCTGTCGGCGGAGTCCGCAGCTCCGCCGGCTCGTCGTCAACGCCGCTGGTAGGAGCAGCGGAGTAGCTTTAGGGTTTGGGCGCCGCCGTAGTCGTAGTAGCGTGGCGCCCTCTTTTACGGTAGTCCAGGAGCCCGGCCTCCTTTTGCTCTTGCGTAATCTTTATCCTTGTAAGATCTTCCTGTGAAATGCATCTTCTTTAATGAATCCGTTTCTTATGGCTTGTTCATTCTTCTTTCCTGTGCAAATTTGCCAATCCTGTAATGCAAAAACAGGGAAGCTAGATGAACAGTAACGAAGTTCTGCGGAGAACTTAGGAAATTTGAGCAAAACTGGTTGCTTTGAAAGATTGCTTTTGGTGCGTCTAATCATCCAGCCCCCGGGCCGTGGCCAAGTCCAAGTGCGATCTTGGAGTTGGGCACGGTCTAGAGACTAGAGTGACTTAAAAAAATTTCGCGTGAATTCCCAGCCCCCGAGCTTCGTTAGGCCGCGCACTATGCGGGTTTGGCGAAGTTTAAGGACTTAGAAAAAATTCGCGAAACCCCCAGCCCCCGAGCTTCGTTGGGCCGCGCGGCGATGCGGGCTTGGCGAAGTTAAGGACTTAGGAAAAAAATTTGGGTGCAGAAATCCCTCATCCCCCGAGCATTGCGAGGCCCAAGTTAGCCATTCAAACAAACCTGGCGTGGGCAAACTGTACCTTTGGGCCGCGGGAATTCCACACTGCGCGGAGATTCACTAGGGTGCGAGATGTCGGCTTATCCCGTAGTGGAAATGCTCCGGAATGTTTTATCCTTAGCCTTCAGAATTTTGGCCACCGGCTTGTTTGAGATGGTCATAACTGAACCCGTCGTGGCTCGTGATTGGGGGGAAGGTTTTTTTTTTGAAATTGAATTGAACTGAGATGAAGGAAACTTACGACCTGATTAAGCGTAGAAGCGTCGTAGAAGGGAGATGTTCCACGAGCTATGGAGCTCGTTCCCGTCCTTGTCGGCAAGGCGTACTGAGCCCGTGCGCGCTGCGCTGACTACATTGTACGGTCCCTCCCACTTGGGGTTGAGCTTCTTCAAGCCCGCGAAGTTCTGAACGCGTCGTAGAACCAGGTCTCCTACTTGTAGAGTCCTTGTATGTACGTTTCACGCTGCGTAACGGCGTAGGGTCTGCTGGTAGGCCGTAGCCCGGAGTAGGGATTGCTCGCGGCGTGTCTCAAGTAGATCGAGGTCAAGCTGCCGCTCCTCGTCATTGATCACGAAGTTGGTGAAGTCAACGCGATCGGATCCTAGTCTCATTTCTGTTGGGTGGACGACTTCCGAGCCATAGACGAGTCGGAAAGGAGTTTCTTCTGTAGCCCGGCTGGCTGTTGTCCGGACTGCCCAGAGGAATGACGGTAGCTCGTCGACCCAACCTTGCAGCTTTGCTTTGAGGGCGTCGTAGACCCGCTTTTTGATGCCTTCGACTACCTGTCCGTTAGCTCGTTCAGCTGCTCCGTTGCTCTGTGGGTGGGCCACAGAGGCCAGGGCGAGCTTCATGCCAATTTCTTCGCAGTAATCGTTGAACTCCCGGCTCGTGAATTGGGTTCCATTGTCAACGATGAGAACGAGACCGCATCCCGGCTCGTACGAGCTGCAAACAATTCCACTAGCGTGGCCGTTCACTGTTTGGGGCATGGACCTCCTAGGACCGTTCCCCAAAGGCCTCGGTGGCAGACCGTACTTGTTCGTAGCCATCTACACCTTCACCAAGTGGATTGAGGCCGAGCCGGTCTCCAAAATCACTGCAATTACCGCGGTACGTTTCTTCCGGAGCATCGTTGTAAGATTTGGTGTGCCCAGCAGAATCATCGCTGACAATGGAACCCAATTCACGAGCCGGGAGTTCAACGATTACTGCGAAGAAATTGGCATGAAGCTCACCCAGCTAACGGAGCAGCTGAACGAGCTAACGGACAGCTAGTGCAAGGCATCAAAAAGCGGGTCTACGACGCCCTCAAAGCAAAGCAGCAAGGTTGGGTCGAGGAGCTACCGTCAGTCCTCTGGGCATTCCAGACAACAGCCAGCCGGGCTACAGGGGAAACTCCTTTCCGACTCGTCTATGGCTCGGAGGTCGTCCTCCCAACAGAAATGAGACTAGGATCCGATCGCGTTGATTTCGTCAGCTTCGTGGTCAACGACGAGGCGGCAGCTTGACCTCGATCTACTCGAGGCGCGCCGTGAGCAATCCCTACTCCGGGCTGCGGCCTACCAGCAGACCCTACGCCGTTACGCAGCACGAAACGTACATGTAAGGACCTGTTGACACCCAAATTTGGCAGGGAAATCAGATGTGGTGGAATAGTTAAATTTATCGAAATTGCTGGGACAAATCAAAAAATAGGCTTCATCGGCAAAAGACAAGATATATTGAAGAATACCGATAGTTACAAGACTTCGGAAGAAATACGATCTGATCAGAAGATATCTTTAGTCACACGGTAAAATAGGTTGAATCGGTATCGACTTTGTAATACTATAAATATGACCTTGGGTCTGGAGAAAAAGATATATCGTACTAAAAACACAAACTACTTTCTCGAATCCGATCGACCTCGTCGAAAGGCTTCAACTCGCAGGTAGAGCTATCTCGATGGGATAATCGATTCTCTCCTTGTAACCTGTATGCATGGCTGTATCATCTTGATCTCATGTATACAGAGCATATTAAACTGTCTCGAGATTTACCGATCTTTAATATGTTCTCGCATGTTGCACTGTCTCGATTTAATCGATCTGTAATATGTGTTTATCCTGCAATGCCGATTATCAAGTATTTCGTATGTTTTTTTCCTGAATCCGATGTATGCAATTGTCTCGTTCGATCGATCTTCTGTATGCCTTGTTTAGGATCTTGCATGTGTGAATGTTTGCTGATCAGTATTGCATCTACCTTCATTAGCTTTAGGCCTTTTACTCGGTTTATTGGTTTACATCTACATTTAGATTTGAATATTGTCTTGGCCTGACCAATCTGTTTTCTTGGTTTAATCTAATATATGATGCGAAGGTTTATCACTAATATTATATGGAAATACCAAAAAGAAGTATAAGATTTGTAATTGAAAGAATATTTACATTTAATTGCTCTATCTGGCATTAAGCCGATAGATCCTGATAATCGGGTTAACTAAAGCCGATTCTATATAACCTGATCTGGCAGTTTTAGAAAGCCGATTAGGGCTAGTCACTGACAATTTTCTCCTTGTCAATTTACAAGTCAAATTGACTGGCACGCTTGGTCTTTGGTTGCGACGCAATCCCAGAGTTGACGCTTCCGCGCGTGTGTTCACGAAAACTTGCTTTTTGTGTCAACATACTTTTTGGCACGCCCGGTAGGATCTGAAGAATCAAAATCAACAAGATGATGCGCACCGATGCCGAGGCGGCATTGGAAGCGCTCAAGCTCGCTGCTGAGGCAGTGACGTTTGATGAACTGAGCCCTGATCAGAAAAGAGAAGTTGAAGACAGGCTCGCAGAAATCCATGATGAGGACAAGAAAAGAATGCTAACTGGCTATCGAAAAACTCGAACTGGCCAGATTACGAAGACTTCTATCAGATTAACAGCTCTATTTACATATCGATGCTTGATCAGTCATCGGTTTTGGAGTGAATCGTCCAGGAGGGTACTAGCGCTGCGCTACATAACATCATGACTGGGCAAATTCCTCAACAGAATCGGAATATCTCGCAAGGGATGAATCTGGGAAACCAGTATCCAACTTACACCCAGCCAGGGGCATCTCATATTGGGACTTCCCAACCAAGACCTCCATTGACGATCAACCCAACTCCGATTCAGATGATAACAAACAATCAGGCTATGGTCCCGGTCCTAGATCCGATCTTTGTGTCAACTGGACCCTGCAAGTAGGAGACCTAGTTCTACGACGCGTTCAGAACCTCGCGGGCTCCAACAAGCTCAGCCCCAAGTGGGAGGGACCGTACAAAGTAGTCAGCGCAGCGCGCACGGGCTCAATACGCCTCGTCCTCCTCCTCGTCCTCCGCCGCGAGTGCGGCGGCGAGCGCCCCAGCATCCTCTTCGTCGGCTTAAAGTTGGGCGTACGCCGCCAGCTCGGCCGCCTGCGCCGCAACAACGGGTCCCGGCCAGTCCACCTCCTCTGCTCCGGGCTGGATCGGCGGCAGAGGAGGCCGCGGCGACAGGTCCTCCGTCGCCGCCACCAGCCAGGCGTACAAAGAATCGAAACTGGCGCCGGAATCAGAAGACATCTCTCTCCCCTTCTCTGTTTTCTCTCGCCTGTTTTCTTTTCTATTATTCTCTCCCTCTGGCTGCGAGCTTAGTGCTTGGGCATAAGGCTTGAGAGAGCTGAGATGGAAGCAGCACGGCGCGCTGCGCCTCGCTTTAAATAGGCCGGTGGCTGTGCAACATCCCGTCGCGCTGCGGGCTACCTGAAGCGTCGCCGCGCGCGAAGGACAAGTAATTAAAACCCACTGTCCGAGCTGAAGAGACTCGCGCGCACGCGCCATCTCACAGAATACTAATCGTGCCGGTCGCTGCGTGACACGTGCCCCGGTCCCGCCGTCAGTGGCGAAGAAAAAATCATCATGAGTCAAGGCCTACTGCGTAGGCCTGGCCCACCAGCGCGAACGAGGCCTAGCGGCGTCTCTGAGGCCTGATGCGTGGCTTAGGCCAGGTGCGTGAACAGTCGCAAGTGGTGGCGCCTCCGTATCTGTGCCTGGCAAACGTGCCCTTCTCGTCAGTGGAACACTGTGCCGCGCTGCAGAGCCCACAGTGCGCGCGATTTGACGCGATAAACAAAGGAAAAAAGCGGCTAAGCCCTTTAGCCACCACACATCATGCGACGCCTATTCGATTAAGCGGGCGTTTCAAACGAAATATTACACAACTTTCATAGCACAGAGTTTGGGACAAGGAAGACCGGGTCAAACTATGACCTGTGCTGCAACTTGAGCCTTTCTAGCTCAGTTTCTAAGTCCCGGATTCATTTTTGCGCCTGAAGCAATTCTATGGTTTGCGAGGCCATGTCGTTTTGCTCCTAGCGCAGCTTAGCCCGGGCTTCGACGAGCTCTTGCTCTCGTTGCCCTAGGGACTCTGTTTCGGCCATGGACTTCTGCTCGGCTTCCTGAAGTGCAGCGTTCTCCGCCGCGAGCTCGTCGCGGGCTTCCTCAAGCCTGCGCATAACGGAGTTGCGCTCGAACAAAGGAGCCTCCATCTCTTTGGAGGCCGCTTCCCTACGCCTGTGCTCCTCATCGAAAGCAGCCCGGGCCCGGTCTGCCTCTTCACGGGCCGCCTGGGCCAGGCTTACTGCAGCTCTCTCCAGCTCTTGAGCCCGGGCGAGCCTCGCCACGGCTTCCCGCTCCTTCTCCTGCGCCGATTGGAGTACGGCCTCTAGCTCGGCGACACGGGCCGTTCCACGAGCTTCGATCTTAGCAGCTAGCCCGTCTGCGCGCTCTATCTGAGCCCGAGCTTGCGCGAGCTCGGCAGAGAGGCGCTCGACGTTCGCCGTGTCATCATCTGACCGTTTGTTCGCCGCTTCCATCAGTGAGGATGTGCCGGCGATAAGGTCGTAGAACTGAAACGAAGGAATGCGTATCAAGACGCGGAAAGGCCAACGACTGAGCATAATATGCGTACCCCGAGATATTACCTTCTTGTTGAGAACAAGCATTCTTTTCAACCTCTCTCCGACGGCACCACCGACGGTTCGATCGAGCCCGTGGACATGCGCCTCATGGTACGGCAGGGGCAGACAGCCCACCGAGCCCTGACTGCTCTCCTCCAGCGACAGAGAGCTTGATGACGATAGTGGCGCTGCCGAAAGCGGGGCTGTCGTTTCGACTGCGGCCCCTCGCCTCTCAGCATCCTTCACTTTGGCCACGAGCTCGGCCTCCGCCGCCCTTGCCTGCGTCACCGCCAGCTTGGCTTCACGATGTTCAGCATGGGCCGCTGCCAGTAGGACCTCCAGTTCGTTCGCCCTCTGCCTGGCAGCCGTAAGCTCGGCATCGCTCCTGTCCGCCGCAACTGGAAGAGCGCGGACCTCGTCTCCACCGACTTGCACCTTCAGCGTCACCTCAGCCGCTGCCAAGGACCTTCCGAGGCTTGCCCTCGCCTGAACTGCTTGCTCCGCGACGTCTTGGGATCGCTCGAGCTCACCGAGGAGTGGAGCGACCTCTTGCGCAAGTTTCCGCCTTTCCATCGTCGGCTCAGCCCACTCCGCAGCCCTCTGAGCGGTATACTGCGCCTCCACAAGCTGTGCCTTAAGCCTGGTCACCGCGTCCTCCGCTAGAGCAAGGCCGGCCTTTGTCGCTCGGAACTCCTCTTCTGTTGTGCTCTCGCCCTCCACAGGCGGCAAGAACGTGCGCGTAGCGCCCACCACCAAGACCCAACGTGGTCGAGGAGGCACCGCCACACCTGCTGCCTTCAACCGCCACCGCTCCGCCTCGGCCTCCGCTTCTTCCATGCGCTGGCGGGCAATGTTCGCTTCGCCTACCGGAATAGCGTCCAGGCGCCGCATGAGGTCCTCCCTTGTCAGGCCAGGGGTTGGATAGATCTTCACCATCGGCGGGCCCCCTCGGCAGAGCGCCGCGTTCTGATACCCACTTGTTGCTCCATCCACTCCGGGCTGGCGGATATCCAGCCCGCGGACGTCAGAGGGGCCACACTGGACAGCGAAACATCCGTCCAGCTCGACGGCGTGAGCACGCGCACATGCCAATCCCAGCCAAACAGCAGCATGCGCCGATCAGGCGCCGGGGGCACTTCCCCGATCGGGGTCTTGAAGAGGTCAGCGATCCCCCGGCGGTCGATTGGCCACTATCCGTGCGCTGTGCGTCCTTCGACGCGCAAGGGCGTAGGCCATAATGAGGCCTCAGCGGTCTCCACCTTCACGGTCTCCGCGACCTCGGCGAACGTGTCCAACACCGCCACCGGCAGGCAAGATGATGACCCCCATGGAATGACTGCCTCTCCTTGCCTTGCGCGTCTGTCGGCCTTAGCAGCCCGGCGACCTCCAGCGATCGCACTAGGAATCCCTCTCCTTTGGACTCGACAGGCGCGCTTTCGGCTGCCCTGGCTTCGGCAAGAGGAGGCAGCACCTCAGCCGCTATCTTGGCGCTGCATACTGCGATCAAAGATGCGCGTAGCGGTTAGGTGCAGAAGGAAAACAACAGGAAGCAGTGCAAAAACTCTTACGCGCTGGTTCCAGTGACGGGCCCGACACCAGCACGACCTCCTCGTCGTCACTACCCGGGACGGGCCGGTACATCCTCCTCTTCTTCGAAGGCGCCGCACCCTGAACGCACGCAGGACAGAGCTTAAGGGCCGCTGAGTGCCCAACACTCACCCCGCGTCAGAAGAGAGAGGCCTACCTGCGCCGGCGCCACGCGTTTCCTCTCACGCGCCTCCGCACTTGCCCATGCTGAGCTCGCTGTGGTCGATTGCGGTGCCGGGCTTCCTTCGCCCGACATCAGCGAAAGGGCTGACGCCCCGCCGGACGCCGCCGGCGATCTCCTTGACGGCGAGCGCGCCGCCGGCGGTTGTGCAGCCGAAGGCCCCTCGGCAGAGCCCGTGGCCTGCGTGGTCTTCTTAGCCGCCTTCCACGTCCACTGCGAAACAATTGACGCAATCTGCCAAGGCCTCGAGGGCGCGCGCAGCCAGGAATTCAATCAAACACTTTACGGGCGCTTACCTCGGACAGTTTGTCCTTCACAAATCGTATGGGATGGGGATTCTTGTCCATAGGCAGCATCATCCCCGCGATCCACGCGACCTCGCGGGTCGAAAGTCCTGCATGGCGTCACAAATGGTTACAACGAGCCCCGACCTGAAATCAGACATAACGGTGTGGCTCGCGCCTACTTTCATGGAAATCCCGATCCGGATCTTCCCAACCGTCCATGTCGCTGACACACTGCTCACGGCGCCCCAGCGGGCTGATCCGGTGACGGATGAAACCGACGACGATGTCATAGCCCGTCAAGCCCTTCTTGAGGAGCCCCTTAATCTCATGTTCCGTGACTTGATCCTCCGGCAGGGCCTCGCTGCGCTGGAAGATCGGAGTATCTAGCGCGGCCGAAGAGTATTCCAGGGTCGAGGCCCCGCGGTTCAAGTAGAACCACCGCCGGGCCCAACCATCGACCTTCGTCCTCACCTCGTACTCCGGGTACGATTGGCTCCCCTGGGCTCGGCACGTGGTCAGGTAGAAGACCCGCCATTGCCCACACGGTGGCCGACGGGCTTCAACTCGAAGTAATGCTGAAGGAGACTCACCGTTGGCCGCACCACGCAGTGCGCCTCGCACAAGAACGCAAAGATGGAAAGGTGGACATAGGACTGCGGGGACAAGTTCGACGGCCGCAGCTCCGTGAAGGCGAAGAAGTCTGCCAAGAACTGCGATTCCGGCGCACGGAACCCGCAGATGGCCGAACTCTCGAAGCATACCAACTCGTTGGGCTCAGGCCTTGGCTCCCGCTCTGCGCTTGGGAGCCTCCACGAGCCCGGCTTCACAAAGCCGTCCCTCTCGAGCTCCGCCATCCTCTCCGTCGAGAGAACGCCGTCTCCGATGAGCACCATGGCGGCGGGAAGCGAGAAGGCAGAGAGCGAGTTGGGAAAACAAAGACAGAGGCAAAGGGGATGATTCTATAGTAGGGGTTCCCCCTAAGAAGCGCTGCCTTATAAAAGAAGACAACGGTCGAAGCGGAAATCATGGGAATCGTGCCCAAGGGGGCGTAACTGTCCCACTTTTCTGTCAAATCAAATTCAATGCTCAGAGGTTCCCGCGACTCCCAAAAGCCCGAGCCGAATCTTCCTGCACGGCGCGAGGATTTTCTCTAAACCTCAGACCGGCTCACCACCCAACCCGCTCGAGGCTCGGGGGCTGGCTGTTGGTGATTGATAAACGGCCCACCTTAAGAGAGGCTTTGGGCTGATTACATATCGGCCCACCTCACATACAGAAGGCCCAAAGGGCCGCCCTTGGCCGTGCTAAAGGAATCGTCTAGCCTGCCAGGGTCTTCCCCGGGCTTGACCAGGTCAACCGCGTCTCCCTGGGTCCCTGCCAGGGACGCGGCGCGCCTCCTGGGCTATCCCTAACCCGAGAGAAGGCTCCGCGGACAGTCCGTCTGTTCGTGGACAGGTGGCGACAACTGTCGTGTCCCACTGCACTTTCTCCGGCCTTGACTGGAACGAACTGTGTCTCCCTAGGAACCCGCAGCCCGAGGAAGAGCACGCGGGCAGCCCAGTTTGTCGTTTGCCCTCCTTGGCAGACAGCGAATGGTTGTTACGCTACGCGACGCCGCCAACGGACCAGTACTAACCTAAAGAAGTTTTCTCCCTAAAGAAGTTTTCTCCCCGTATTGGCATCTCAAGACAAACACGTGTCCAGTACTAACCTGACTAGCTTCTCCCTGCAGGCTCGAGACCAGACAGAGCCTCGGAATGAGACAAGAACATCACCACTAAAGTAAAGACCGGCGCAGGGCCCGCCCCATCAGCTCCGGGCGACCCGCCGCGCCTATAAAAGGAGGATCCCTGGACATTCGAGGGGATGCTGATCCCGATTCAAGCAGGCGATTCAGGCATTCACCCAAGCAACCCACGCATCCTAAGCTTCCTTAGCAGTAGCCATAGTCCTTAGTCGTCACTCTTGTAAGCTCGGGATCGGTGCTCTCAAGCCAGGTCTCGGCACCTCTTGTACTGTTTTCCACCATATAATCAACAAGGCTGGAGTAGAGTTATTACCCGGCAGTGGGGGCTCGAATCAGGGTAAATCATTTGTGTCTTCGTGGTTTGTATTCCTTTCTGCCTTCTTCTTCCCCCTTTTCTTTTCTTCTTTCACCGTACGACGGACCTGTGCCCGGATCGCAAAGTCGCACCAGGCTTAGTCCGGGAAGACCGCACGGCCTGAGCCCCCGTAGGCTCAGCTGCCACCTGGGCTGCTGAGAAGGGTTGTCATTGGGCCTCACTCCAACTACAAACTCGTCTGCCGGTCCGTGGACCCGCTGCTCTTCAGGAGCGCGATTCCTAGACACCGACAGAGGGTGATCTAGATCAAATTGTCCCTAAAACAACGCAAACCAGACAAGATGAGTATGAGGCTTATCGGTTGTAATATACAGAGTGACATTGAAATACATCCACCAACTGATATTCATTCAAAGGGGAGAAGCAAGAGAATCAAGAGAGGCAAGGAAAAGGTGGCTATTAAACCACGCAAGCAAAGGATTGCAAGAATGTGCAGGAAATGCAATCAGTTGGTACTCCATGATGCTAGAAATTGTCCAAACAAATGACTCTAGGTTGGTGGTTAACACTTGAGTGAACCTTTTTCATTCCCTTTTTTCAATGAAATATGATATGATTTACTCATTTTTCATTCAGGAGGTTGCAAATATTTTCCCTCAAGTGACAGAGCCTGACATGAGCCTTTAAAGACCATTAGTTATTTTAGGATACAGCTCTATGTTTTTTTGTGCTATATATGCAGCCATGTTCAGATGTAATAGCCCTTTTTTGAATTGTTCTTGTTCAGTTCTGAGACAAACTATCTGTACTGTTTCTTATTTTTTATTAGCTATCAGTGTTTCTACCTGATAGTCACTTACTTCTATAGCCAGCACTTGTCAATTGTTCATGCAAAAATGTGATTCTAGTAGGTTCCATGGAAAAGCCTGGGTAAAGAACCATTTATTGTTCTTATCGATTGGTAATCTGAATCCCACATTCAACCTCATTCATATATCTTCAGGCGTGAAGTAATATCATGCTTCAGGTTAATAAGGTTCCCAGGACTGAAAACTGAACAAGACCAAAAATATCCCAGCTGCATTGAGATAGCATGTATGGACTATTCCCTAAACTGACAGTCCTTCAGTCTTCAGGTCACAGCTTCGTAGTACAGAACTTCATATAAACAGCTATACATTGGCTGTACAATGTGATGCATACAACTATACATTCATACAATGGATTTTTCATTCACAATGATGACAGTTGAATAAAAAATTTAGAATATTCATACATTCTGAATCACAATGATTTCTATTGAAAAATTACATGAACTTCTTAAAAACTGAAATTACAAGCCTCCCATAAAACAGAGACTGTTCAAAATCTGAAATTACAAGCCTCTCATCAACACAACAGCAACACCAACTTCTCAAACATGCACTATTTGGCCACAAATCCTGCTTATGCAACTTCTCATCAACCACCACCCCATGGCGGAGCAGAAGCACAAGGATATGGGGAGGATCTTGTGGACGAGTGGCAACAGGAGGATACTGCCAGCGGAGAATAACAAGAGCAGGAGGGGGTGCAGCTCGGGGACGACGCTGGTGGACGGCTTCACCACGGTAGGTCTCTTGG
>SPJY01020470.1:1763612-1803721 GCA_005191435.1 Raddia distichophylla
ATATATATATATATAGTAAAAATACTCCTATGTTTATTAGCTGAAATGTGCCCTTTCCCTCCTCATCCCGTGCGCCTCCTCCCTCCCATGCATGCATGCACATGCATGTGACATCATCCATGCAACTAACCTTATTTACTTCTGTTTTTTCGCCGTAATTTTTTTAGAAATCTCGGATGGACGAACCGTTTTCACTATTAAATTCCTGACATTTTTTCGAACAAATCTAGACTAGTCTCACTCGTAAAAACTTTGCTTTACTATAAATCTAACAATACTTTACTATTTCTTGTAAAACACTTTACTATAACGTGTTACGTAAACAGTACTATACACGCGAAACACGTTACTGTACATGCGAAACACCGTACACAGAGAAGTAGCAAAGTATATATAGAATATAATAAAGCTTGTTCATGATTATGGTAAAGTAAAGTTTAAAAAAGTGATACCGGTCTAGTTTTGTTCGAAAAAATGTAACGAATACAAAAGTGGAAACGGTTTATCAATCGGATCTTTCAATTTAAAACTATAGCGAAAAAATTAGATTAAATTGCTCGCGTCATCCCCCACCACATGGTGGCAGATACCAGTTTTGGTTCGCCTTTACTATTTTTTTATGTAGTTTTGCTACAATCGGTACGCACATTTACTATAATATGTCTGTCGAAGTCTGTGTGCGTGGGAAAGATGGAGAAGGTGGGGGAGGACACGTGGCGGGCTATAAACGTGGAGTATTTTAGTTAAAATACTCCTAGGAGTATTCTAGTGTTTATCTATACACACACACGAACACTAAAATACTCCTAGGAGTATTATAACTAACGTGCTCCTACGTTTAAAACGTGACACGTCTCTCACCCTTCCCCCCACGCGCGCCCGCACCCTCCCACTGCATGGAGAGCCTCCTCACCTCATGCATGCATGCATGTGTACAATTTGTTCTTTTTTCGTATTTTTCACTGGAAGCTCCAATCGAAAAACCATTTGCGCCATCATGTTCCTGACATTTTTTCGAACAAAACTAGACCGGTCTCACTTTTAAATTTTTGTTTTACTACAATCATGAATAAAGCTTTACTACTCAGTGTTTAATACTTTACTGCTAGTTACTGTACAGTAACTCCGACTGTACAGTACGTACTCCGCCTGTGCAGTACTATTAATGTGTACAAACGTTGTATTAAAGTGTTTTATAAGTAGCAGTAAAGTGTTTAGATTAAGAATAGGGTCCTTGTTGTTCTCAGAATCTAACTCAACTAAATCACTATGAAATTACCTATGATCAATAAAGCATCTTTATCTGATCTGTAAAGCATCTTTATGTTGCGTAGAATTTTTTAACGTCATCTGCAGTAAAGTATGGCATGACTATGTGTAGGTAACCAGGAAAACATTTGTTTTCATGCACTTGGCTGCATTAGAAATATCTTTTTCATGCACTTGTCTACTACATTAGAAGTGTGTTTTTTCAAGAAAGATTGGTCTCTATACATCGTTTGTAAGTTGCGTAAAAGTATCGAAATCTTTGACGCATTAGAACGTGATCTCAAGCAATAATGTCTTTTATTTCTCTCCTACTTTACTATATAGTATGACTTACTTTTATACTGTGTATATGATGTATAGTATGACTTACTTTTACTTTTATATTATGCATATGATTTTTTATGCTTTGTTTTTGGTTTTCTAACATTGATACCTTTTGCTTGTTTAGTTTAGTAAAGTTTTCTTCTATTATATAGTAACAACATTATATTAGGACTGTATTTTTTTTTTTGCATGTAAATTTATTTATACATGCTCTGTTTTCTAGGTTTCCAAAAATCCATTAACCCATCCGGTCTGTGCATATCATGTTAGCTCATGACAAATATTGGTTTCGACCATTTCATCGATATCAACAAAAGTAAACAATCGCTTGATCTTAGATTACGAATCATGGATGAATCACATATATGGGTTGGGCTAACTTAATTACGAAGTTAGAACGTTTGTTCAGGTAAAAAGGAATAAGATCTGCTCGCATTTTTTTTCCTTAACATGAGAATGTTCGTTGAAACTATAAGATGTCGCAGTCCTTATTTGTCAATGCTGCAGTGGTATAATTAGCTGCTACTAATTTCACACCCTTCAATTGAAGGAAGCTATTATCAATAGATGTATTCTCTCGATATAAGATGCTACATAGTCAAGTATTATATGAAAAAATAGTGCCTGATTTACGAGTTCTATTTTCTTCAATCCTCTGTCCATGAATTTGTTTGGTTGCTTTGCATATTGCAAAGATAACGATGTACACTTTTTCTAGATTATTAATGTACATTCTCTCTGTTTATATTTGTTCAACCACCGCCGAACCCATCCCCTCCACCACACCTCCCGAAGAAAGCCACCTCCCGACGCCTACCGATCCAATGCCATCCTGGAGGGGCACACCGCCGCCGACGTAACAGTCTCCCTTCCTCTCCCCATCTTGCTCTCTCTGCCTTTGACGTGCTGATCTACGCTCCTCCCCTACTAGATCGAAGTCAGTTGCCATTGCTGATGCCTTCTCATCGAGCCATCGTTGTGCCAACGCCACCAGAAGGGAGCACGAAAATTTGCATGGAGTTATGAGTAGGTGCCATTTCCTTCCCCTAGTCCATCTTCCCCATTATATATTGTCAGTAAAATTTCTTTTACCATTGCATATTTCAATCAATAATAACTAATTAACCATGTGAATGAATTATCATGATTCTGATAATGACAAAAAAGATTTCAAGTTTTTTGGATTCTCATGTCCGCGCAGGCTTAACAAATGTCTTTGGGTTCTACCTTAGCAAGATCTATTATACTATGGTTCAACTTGCGGTGAGCAGTGCAGCCCTAAGCACTGCAATGAAATTTAAAATCAGTTTGTTCCAATAAAAATGATCAACATAATTATCTTTTATAAGTCCTATTGAGTATTGAATTAACTTAAAAAATAGTAGATAACTCAATGGTTGATCAAATAACTTGCTTGAAAATAGTAGCATTTCTCCATTTCTACACTGGAGGTCGGCCTTTAACAAAATAAAAATATGCACCAATGCTATGCTTAAGTTTAGTAATGTTATACATGCTAGATGGTTAGTTAACTGATAAAACTGCCCTACCGTTTCCATGTGACACCTAGGCCTTGCAAGCTTTCGATAACTTCTGCATCGCTCTGAACCGCTTGCCTCCCATGTATCGCAACAATAACTAAGTACGTCAAAAGAAAAAAATCATTACATATCCTCTATCTCCCACTCATTTGGAGAATGTTATTCAGAGTTGCTACCTATAATCTACATTTGACCATGTTAACATGTTTTCCATTAGTAAGGAATGATCGATGAGGACTTTTTTTTTTCAGAGGCATATGTAGCAACAGAGTGTAAATTAATAAAGACCTCTTATGTTTTTTGGTAAGGGTAGAATACTAATTCGATCTTATTATACTTTTCTTAGGCTAGATTTTAATTTCTCGGTCGGTTATGGACTATGCAAAAAATGCATGGCATGTTTCAGTGTTAGACCCTTAGAATTTTACTTAAACTTAAATCTGCTTGGAGATGAATTGTTATTCTAGCCGACCAGTTTGCACCTGTAGTGGCTCCCTCTTATGTTAATTAAGCATAACCAATTTCAACATTTCACTTGCAAGGCTGCAATTATATGACCCCACTTACTGCTAATCTCAATTAGTTTTGTTCTCAGTTACCAGCATGTTGATTATGGCCTTTGGGGATATAATTTGAATTAACCTAGCTGTGTAGAAACTCCTTACCAACAATTGCACGCATGATATATGAGATTAAGATTGATAGTGCATGTTATGTCTGCACAGAAAGCCACTGAAAATATACTTTGAAGTCTGAAACTTTATAAGGTTGGTTGATATTGCTTTTGGGCAATCCGAATGAGGTATGTTTTCTGTAATCTTTCCTTGATGCCAAAAACTATATGAAGTATGGCATTTTGGATTTCCATTGTTATACACATGTTTTCTGTACGCTAATAGTTCAATTTATGTGTTGTCAATGTTAGAATTTTATAAATGCATATAAGTTATGGAGCATTGATCTTTGATTGCACTAGCATTGGGTAGGTAGGATATCTTCTCATAGACAGGTCAACTTATACAGAAGTTGGAAGATGATCTGGCTACAGTTTTTTCAGTTTGTTTATCCTGTAAACATAATATATATTTCCACACATGCCTTGGTCATGGATGCAACTACTTGAAATGTCCTTTTACACTAAAAGTACAACCTACCTATTAGCAATATTGTAACACCCCAATTTGGGGATAATTTTAAACTTGCGCCAAATTCAAATTTTTGGCTTGAAATTGTGGATCACCCTGACGCGTGGGTCCCACTGCCAGTCACAGAGCATCTCTCTCTCTCTCTCTCTCTCTCTCTCTGCCCCGCCGCGTGCACTGCCGCTGTACTGGGTGCACGCCGCCGTCCCGTCACGGTTGAGCTTGCCTCCCCGCGCGCATGCCCGCCGTGTCGACCTCCGGTTGGCCGGCCTCAGTCGCCGCCGTGCGCCTCACCGGTCCGCCGCTTCGGACCACCGGGCAAAAGCCGGTGTGCGTCGGTCTGTCAAAACAAATCGCGCGCGCGTGATCTCCCTTCGTCACTCGGCTCCGTTAGTCAAAAGCCTACGCCCCTCCCTAGCCGAGCACCGTGCCCTGCCCTGCCGCGCCGTACCGCCAAGCCGCCGCGCGTGCCGCCCCTGTCGCGTCGCAATAACGGCTCAGTGGCGCAGGTCCCCGCTCCAGCGCCCACCTCCTTCTCTGCCGCCCCCTTAAGCCAGGGCCGAAACCCTATCTGGCCCCGCCTTCCCCCATTTTCCCCAAATCCTCCCGTGTCGCCGCCGAGAGCTATCCCGCCCCTCTGGTGAGCCCTGGACCAATTCCTCTCGCCCGAAGCTTCCTACATGCGTCCCTAACATTTCCCCTCACCCAATTTCAGTGGAGCCGCCTGGTGGAGCCGTGCCCATGACGCCCCTGTTTCGGCCGCCGCCGGGCTACTCGCCGCCAGCCGTCTCCGAGCCCGTTCGCCCTCAACGAAGCCCGTGGTGAGCACCCCTGGATCCCCCTCTAGCTCCCCATCCATGCCCGTAGCTTGTAGGTCAGTATCGCGGCTCGGATTTTCCGACGAGCCTTCGGTTCTGCTGCCGTCGCCGCACCGCCGCGTCCGGCCATCTCCGGCCTCAGCGCAAGCGTCATAGGAACCGTAGGAGGCCGTGGATGCCAATGCGCTAACGCCCTTGGCCGGAGAAGGGCTGTAGCACCGCCGCGTCGTTCGCCGCCGCCTTTCGGCCACGTCGCCGGCCAGAGGAAGAAGATGACCTGAGAGCCTTCGGATCTGTCGCGGAGATTCATGTAGAGAGCGGGCGTAGGAGTCGCTGACACGCGGGCCCCGTCGGTCAGAATCCCCTTCGCCGCTGGCTTGAGCTTCGGCGCTAGGTCGCTGGTACGTGGGCCCCGGTCCCATTTGTCGGCTCAAGTGGAGGCGCCGTTTGAGCCGGGCGCCACCCTCGCGCGATTGTGCCCCGCGAAACCCGCCTTCGGCGTGGCGCCTTGGCCGCGTGGGCGCGCTGCACGCGAATTGGGCCGTGGGCCATTTCCGGATAGAGGGCCGTTCGTCGGTTGGTTCGGCCCGTAGGCCTTTAATTATTTTTCAGCAAGTTTAATCATTTAATTAGCTCCAAGAATCGTTTAGATTTATATGAATTAACAAATGACTTCCAAAAATGCTAGAAAAATTTATATAAATGCTAGAGACCGATTATGATTTTATAAAAAATATGAAAAGCCATCCTGTATAGGAAAAATGTGCACGGTACGTGGAAAAATTAGAAGTTGCATATATAGAAATAATTAAGTTGAATTTAGGGTAATTGTTGTTTATTAATTAATGGCCTAGATCCCAAATAATCATTAGAAAATATATATTTAGAAAGTGTCTCTATAAATCTGGGAATATTTCAAAATAACATTTCCACTTAAATACATATGTGTAATTGTATTTATGTTCATAGGGATATTTTATTTTAGACACCAACAAGTTAATTGCATTTTCCTTAAAATAAGCTGTTAAGGTGCTGAACAAGAAATATATTTAAATAATGTTCAAAAACCTAGAATCAACTCTTTATCTAGAAACTTTACTACTTTGTTAACCCCGTTAAACTTTAACCCTAGCGTAGGTGAATTTTCCAACATATATTAACATACACACGTCATTTTGCGTTGACGAGAAACCCTAATCACCCTCTTGCGACTTACCGTACCAAATCGTATTTTGGGATTAGAGACTATTATATATATATTATCAATACTATTTATTATTGCACTATAGCATGCATAACATATCATACGCCAGATAGGTTCGCTAATCGATCTTAGGCTTAGTGACGAAGCTAGGACCTATACCGAGCATGCATCATGAGTTTCATTGCATTATTAGTAGTAATTGTGGTTTGTTGGTATGATTAGACGTAGGCGACCCCGAGGGAAGGTTTGGGGACGCTGAAGAGGACCACCTCCCGGAACAAGGCGAGTTAACACTTACTCTTTAGATGTGATCTGTATTAGGGAGAGACGGCGACTCTCCTTAGTGCGGATTAACATCGCTAATATCATGTGCAGTACCCAGTTTTTCTTAAACTATGTTGTTTATTTATTAAATGCATGCTTAATAGATTGCCTAATTGTTAATCATGTTATACTTATACATGCCTGCCTTGAAATGTTTAGCCTTAATGACTGCCTTGATTGTCATTGCTCTTGTTAGCCTATGATTAGTCTGGTAACCACTTTAACCCTACCTAATGGGTAAAACTTGCTTAGACCGGCTTAGGCTTAACAAATCTTCTGGCTATTCGCCACGGAACGGTGAACCGATATTCACTGGACACTTCTTATTCTCATTTAATATAATATGACATATGACAGTTAGGGCTGGTAGATGCATGTTGGGCTGATTGTGTTTGTGGGTATGAATATGGGGATACTTGGTCGGTTGGGTCGGTCGGTTGGGAAAGTCCAAGTGTGTGATATGGTGTGGTCGATGACCGTGGAAGTAGAGAAAGAATGGTGGGTTGCCCTAGTTGGATTTGGACATCCTGATGGATGATTAAGGCATGAGATGCCTAGTGCTGGGTTTAGCCAGGGCTTACCCAGGAGGAGCGCGGACGAACACGCGTAGCGGAAGGGCGCTGCCATCTGCGGGATGGTTCCAACACAACGCGTGGCCATCGCGCGGAGCACGGGACGTGGATCGCCAGATGGGTGCGCTCTGCGGAGGCCCTCTGGGACCAATCTCGATAGGGACTGGCATGGGTCTTCACTGGATAGTGAAAAAGGCCACACATCCCCAGGGTGACGGTCGGCTAGTGAGGGTCGGCAACCCTACTAGGCCAGGGTGATCATGCCATGGCATGTGTGGTCCGCAACAGGATTCGCCAAATCCTGGAATGATGGCAGAACTAGGATTGGTTGGGGCAACCAGGAGAAAGTCTGGTTGGGAGCAACCAGAGGAAAGTTCCCGAGGAACAAATAAGCTGGAATGGTAATTGTGTATAAGCTGATATGGAATGAGGTGATTGAGTAACCTGGTTAGGTTTATGGATGAGGGTTGGTCGTTTTATGTGGGGATTGTCGTGTATGGCTGATAGTTGGGTATGTGATGCATGATTATGATGGAAAACTCTGATTTATTCATAACAATACAAGTGATGGTTAATTGCTAGTTAGGTTGTTTTCAAAGGTCTTATAAACTTGGCTTTACGCAAATAAAATAACCCTCCCTTCTAAATAAAGCCTTCTACACTAAAATGCATTAAGGGAAGTGTTAACTAGCCAGCGTTTGGATGACGCTGACCTCGCCTACTTACATTCTTTAGATGATGGCGTCGAAGATGACCCATACACGTGTCTCGAAGACGATGGACAGGACTATGGTGGACCCGAGGAGTCGTAGGGGCCACTCCAGTCGCTATTGGACCTTAGTCGATAGGGAATCTTTTGGGTAGATATTTTGGTATCCACTGTACTCTGAACTATCCTTTTGTAAGTAAGGCTTGTATGGGCCGCTTTACTAAAGTCGCTAGCGTACTGATCCAAGGGCTAGTGCACGGGATCATCGACCCTCAAGGTAAGTTAAAATTGAGGGGTGACAAATATTCCGTACAACCTTATTTCAAGCTAAATATTGTTCTTTCGACTTTACAGCAAAGCTCATCAGCTAAGTTCACCAATTGATTGTCATTGTGCTTATCATTTTGGATGCAGATTGCTGTTAAGAAGTTAAAAAATGACAAAAGGGGACATAAATGGAATTCGCTTCTGAAGTTGAGAATTTGGGGAGAGTTAAGACATAAAGACCTCCCGAGTTTGCGTGGGTATTGTGTTGATGGACCTGAACGCATTCTCGTGTATGATTATATGCCAAACTCAAGTCTTTATGCACATATTCATGGAACACCAACTTTGGAGGGCACGGCAGCTCATATTTTGTGCCTAAGAACGACCAAGAGTTGGTTGGGACCTGATGGATTAGTGCCCCAGGCAAAGGTAGAATGCATAGTTTGTGGGATTGGTGCTTGATTGGACCTGAATAAAGTGTTCAGGCATTGTGTGCACTGGATAGGAGATTCATATACTTCCCGTGTATTTTGGTTTGACTGATCATGCTGTCCATATTTAGAATAACTCTTCTTTTGGTTGCATGTATATTTGAATGAAATATGTAGATGAATCGAGTTGCGTTTGTAATTGGCTCTTGTTGTTGGGACATATGTTTTGTCGAATTTCCCATGATCAGGTTGCCCCCAATTAGCCTGATATGCATGTTCCCTAAGTCACGTTGTTCTCTCTTTCTTGTATTTAACGTTCTACGATATGAATTGCAATATTTGTAAGCTTATGGTTATCTTGGTTGGCTATATGAAAATATTTTTTAGGGTGTGGTTAAGCACATGTATTATATATTGTGAACGTGCGTTGCACGTGCCGAAGAATAATTCACTCCTTGTCATTTGAAAGTAAACAAAAGGAAAGAGGGACCGGGTATACCATAGCAAAGGGGATAACAAAGATAAGAAGGAAATGCATGATGAACTAATTTATCATTTTACAATAAATGCAATAAAAGTAGGTCATAACAGTTTTACTAAAAAATAATTATAAGAAAAGGACTCATAAAGTTAATAACAAAAGTTGAAACAAACAACAATAACAGATAATCTCAGAGTCACTATTCATAGCGCCATCCTTCTCCCCTTCACTGGAGATACCTTAATTCTTTCAATTAAAATTTAAAAAAACCTTCAATGGAGATACCTCAATTCCTTCAATTAAAATTAAAAAAATAAAATGTGCACAGTAAAAGGACAACAAATAAGTTTTTTTAAGAGACAGAATAGCAATTAAGTTAATCAGTAACAAATGGAGAGCACTTCTGTTAGTTCTTTGTAAGAATCCATTTGATCGTCCTTAGGAGTCTGTCACCTTCAGCCCTGTCTCCACTGGCCCCAATCCCAAGTTTTTAAAAACCAGAACTGGAACTGATGCATAATAATCACCCTCAAGTATTTTACTCCATGCGAAATGTGTTCTGAAATTAAAGTATTATGTAATTATGTTTTACTTTATACACATTTGCTTTATACATGCTTAAAACTTTCGATACATGGTCTTTTATCATATACGCACAGTGCTCATCTTTAACTTGTAATACAGCACGAGGAGATAGTGATTTTATAATGTTCATTAGAGCTTCAAATTTAGTATCTTCACACTTAACTTTCAGTTTCCATTCCTTTTTAAATTGGCGTAAGCCTTTAACAGATGCATCTACTTCAACAAAAGAAAACAAGTTTAGCATTGTTTTACACTTAACTTGAGGAAAAAAAGGATTGATTTAACTAATGGTGGAGAATGAAAATACCAAATAGGGGCTTCAAAATAGAATTTATAAGGAAAATGCTAATAATAAAACTCATATATAAATTATCCTGTCACTATTTACCTATGTTCCGATCATTACACAACCTCTCCGTATATTTTTCTTTCTTGTATTTTAATCATAATCATATGACAACATTGAGCACTTTATTTTAATCTCTAGCAGCACTTATATTTAACTACCTAGCCTAATCAATACATATAGCAGGATTTGCTCCGCCATCTTTTAACACCATAACATTTATACATGAATGAATATTTTTATAATACTTACAGATCTGTTGTCAGATTTTTTATCGTTTCTAATGGATTTTGAAGAGTGGAAACCCGCACAAATGGTGTTCCCACTTCTTCAGAAACAACTTAATGCTCTCAAGTAATCCACATTGTTCATACTGATTCAATATGCTGTCAGGAAATATATTCTTCACCCGAATCTCTCATCGAGATATGAAGGACTTATAGCGCCCTATCAAGTACCTTATAGCCATGCGGAAACCTCTGTCCTTACATTTTACTCAATCAAGCCAACTGCTCTATTGTTACAGTCAACTTCTTAGCACTCCATCAAGCTTAAGAAAGATCGTAGGAGCCCCAGTCATGGTCTCCACCGCCTCCATCGTTATGGAGCCCCCCAGCCATTGTCTCCACCGCCGCAAGATGGCGTTCCCCTCAAGAAAGATCGTAGCTTTGGGGATGCCGTCCAGGGGTAAAGGGTCAGGGGATAGAGGACTGCGAGACCGTACCCCGACCCCTACCTCATGCCTCGGCGTCGCGCCCCAGCCTAGGCCTTGCTGCTCCCATAGCCCCCACGCAGGAGCGGCTAAGAAAAAAGATGTTGTCTGGCGGAGCGGCTAAGAAAAAGATGATGCCTACGCCGCTCAAGACCAAGCCAACCACTCTCTTCAGGATTGGGACGCGGCATCTCCGGTCGTGGCCTACTGCGTCGCCTCCACACCGCAGCTCTACCATCCACCCCGCGCCGGAGTGCCGCCGAGAAAAAATGCTTCTTGGTTGCTTCATTAGGCTCTCTCCAACAAGAATCCCTAAATTTGATCCCATATAGTCTCATATACAGGCTTCTTTAAAAAAAATCTCGTCCTATATTCCTCTCATTTCCAACAGCATTCCCTATATGAAGAATTGTATAGGGGAAGGAAAGAGAACCCCTACGTATAAGGGAATGGAGAGAAAATCTCTATTTTAGAGAACGGAATAGGGAATGCTGGCGGAGGCTCTACCACGACCCCGGCCACCTGCCTCGGCTTGCACCCAACGCCGAAGCTGCCAAGAGGAAAGATGCCTGCCCAGATCAACCGCACATCCGCGCCACTTCAGCCAAGTTTAGTGCTCAAATGTGCTCTCCAAGGTCATATGGTACAAACTCATATCCTCCAACCGAGTTCCTTTCTTTCGAGAGAGCTGTGCCTCGAGACAAAGTAAAGCCATTTGATGTCAACACCGGTGATACTTAGTTACTGATGGAGCAACTCTAAAACGATTACAGCTTTTATGTTAAGGAACAAATGTTTGAAAATTTGAAATCTGAGTATGATGAATCCATCAGACCTTTTCTGCATTAGCTAAACGAGGGTTGGAGCTAGACATAACGCAGATTTCAGTCATAACTGATTATCATGAAGTTGACTACAACAATAAAGCAGTTGACCTAATTGAGTAAAATGCCAAAGACGGAGATGTTCGCATGGCTACAAGGTATTTGATAAGGCGCTATAAGTTCTTCATATCTCGATGAGAGTCTCGAGTGAAGAATATATTCCTTAATAGCATATTAAGGCAGGATAAACAATGTAAATTAAATGAGAGCATTAAGTTAATTCTGAAGAAGTGAGAAGACCACTTTTGCGGACTTCCACTATTTAAAATTTATTAGAACCAACAAAAATCAAGCAACAGATCTGTAAATATTCTTTAAAAAATTCATTAATGTATAAATGTTATAATGTTAAACGGTGACGTAGCAAACCTTATTATATTTACTATTGTATGTACTGATTAGGCTTGTTAATTAATTATAAGTGCTGTTGGTTATTAAAATAAAGTGCCCAACTTAGTAATATAGTAGGGATTAAAATATAAGAAACGAAAATATACGTATAGATTGTGTAATTATTGAAACATAAGTGAATAGTGACAGGATAATTCATATATAGGTTTTATCATTGACATGCAGAAACCGACCACATTGACGTGCCACGTGCCGGCCCATCGTTCAACTGTGGGGTCCACTTGGCAGAGCGCCATCACCCGGTGCGTTCCGTCAGGGGGGATCTTGTGTGGTCGGCTCGTTGGGCCGCCGACACAGAGTTAACCCAGGTGGCTTGCCATTCGTGCCTCTGTGTCGGCGGGGTCGCTGATAATTTGGGCCTGTGTCATCGGCGGAGCTGTGTCGGCGGCTGGCCGCCGACAAGTACCTGTGTCGGCGGCTTCGGCCGTCGAAACTAGTAACAATTCCTGCAGTGTGAAATAATTGGAAGACCTACTAACTACCACCTTTCCTTTTTGTTTCATATATAGGCACATTAGTACCATAACCATACATTTTCTTACAGTGATCTATCAATTAATTCAGTGTCAAAAAAACAAAGAACCTGATCGAATTATACCTTTGACTCCTAGCTTGCTCAAGATTTCTACTAGCAACAACCATAGCAGGTATGACAGTCGGGATCATTTTTTTAGAATTCAAAAATGGAATTGTAATTTGAAACTACACAAAGTTATTTTGGAAATTTAAAGTTCTTGTCAATCAACAAAAGCAGCAGGAATAATAATTAGTCAAGATTGTGTCAAAATGCATCTCTCATCGACATGCTGTCATCCTGACATTTTAAAGGTTCGACGTCCAAGCTTGATGAAACAGACCACTAATAAACCAATAATGTCATGTAAAGGGAACGCAAATCATAACATATGTGCTATCACATAAACCATGTAGTTTGATCATCAAATTAAACCTGTCACTAATCACTAACTGAGCTTTTACTTCTCACGATTGACATCAAATGCATTTGGTTCCAGACAATCAACCAGCTGCCTGGTCGAGATAATATGTTATTGATTGCCTTGTTATAGTTAACGAATTTCTTATTGTAACAAACCATACATACCGTTTGAGACTTAAATTCAATAAAAATCTACTGGATAATGCAAGCTACTATACAACATACAAATGAACGTGCTAACGTGCGGCATATCCCCATTGAAACAAATCAGTTTAGTACTGTCTGTGCAAAAAACCTATCTTATTCTGGTTCAACACTTGTGAATGCATAATGATTCAACAAGGAAATACATGCCAATGGATTGATATTGATCAACTAGATGGTTGTACTCCCTCCAGCCACAAATAAGTGATGTTTTTGTGTAGTATTAAGTCAATCATTTTAAACTTTGGTTACAAATTACTCTTTATGTGTTAAGTTTGGATATTTGAAAATGATATGAGTAGATTTATCTTGAAATGTAGTTTCATATAAGTATACTTTCGCTATGTTTTATAGATACTTTGAAACAAAGAGTACTAGTCAAAGTTGCATCTTGCAGACGATGTCAATGTCCAAAACGTCACTTATTTGTGACCGGAGGGAGTGGTAGATTTGCCTGAATGTATGGTGAAATAAAAAAACTAAAAGCAGTACTCATGTGAGTGAACTAGAAGTCTTGAATACTAGATAGATGATTAAGAAGTCATGTTCTTCCTACAGTTCTTTCTCTTGCTTAGATCTATGATAGTTCATAAGCCAGTTCCTACAATATATGGTAAAAGGGAGAAACCAGAAAAAATGATGTACCTCTGAATGAGCCTGAACACATCCATCAAGAGCCTCACCAGCTTGTGACATTATAGCAACGAGTACAGTTGCGTTACGAAGAATATGTCTCTTCTTCAGCAGCAGTTTAGGTGCCTTGCAATTCTTGCCCTCCGTTAAGCCAATCCTTTGTGTTTCTACGGCTACACTGGATTCAAAAATACACGACTTGATAATTTCAAACCCATTCAGGTTTCCATTTTTCTCAATGGTATCTCCACTACGCAACTGTTGCTGAGCTGCAACGAGCAAAATTGCTGCATGAACGAGCTTTCCATCGTTAATTTATTTCCAAAGTTCATCAACCACATTATTTGTGTCCTTTGCAAGCTGCCTAATTATGTCCAGGAACATCTTCTGCAAAAAAAACCTCCAACGGTCCAACACAGGACAACATTTCAATGTCTAGAAAGGATATGCATTTGCGCATAATGGTTCATTGTAACTGCAAAATTGACTCATTCCTTCATAGTGGGCAAGTGGCTGTTTTGATCTCTGATTTTTATTAAACAAGTTATGTTGTCTCTATCTACCAACAAACCGTGTTTCTGAATAAAACCCACACATAACATATTCTGCCAAAACTAAAAAAAAATGTAATTCAAAGAATTCTCAAAACACAGAAGGCACACATTAAACTTAGTTGTTGCTAAACAAGATAAAAGCAAACAAACAACCCGCATACTAAAATATGTTTTACCAACAGCCCCATTATAACTTGTTTGATAAAAAAAATTATAAAATCTACTCCCTCTTGGGTCGCTGTAGGATCCATGCAGTTAAGGTTTTAAAACTTGACCACTGATATATGTTGGATTATATAAATTAACCACATAAAAATAATGTTATTCGAATTGTCTTACAAAGTGCTTTCACAGTATCTTGTTTTTATTAAAATTAAATTTGTTCTAGTATAGTACCATACAAAATTATAGTCAAAATCTTGTGTTAGTGACCGTGTGAAGTAAAAAAAACTTGGCAGATTGGGATAGAGGGAATACCATCCCAGCAAACCCTTATTGACGACAAAAAAATGCCTCCTTACCACTGTTATCAAATCGTGCGATTAGTCACGATTAATCCACGACTAGTCTCCAAGTCCTTCCTCGGAGCACGACTAGGGACCTCGACTCAACTAGGTATCCTACCACGAGTTCCAACATCTAACATTAGAATAAAACTAAGCCACTTGGCATTACATTCTCATCCTTGCTTTGCTCTTGTACTCATGTAATTGTTAATTTTCTTGTACAAAAATACAAGTAATCATTTCAACTATAAAACTACTTCTCTAAAAATATAGATGGTGTTATTGTGGACTAGTCGTGGACTAAAAATATACAAGTAATCATTTCAACTATACAACTACTTCTCTAAAAATATAGTTCACGACTAGTCCCTAAGTCTCCCCTAATGCAACTCGACACAACTTTACGACTTGGTAACCATGCTCCTTTCCATGAACATAAATACAAAAAATTAAACACTAGGTATTCTATCTCCAGCATGTGGAGATAACAAACGGAATCTGCAAATAATGTTATAACAATTACTCAAGACATAAAATGAGATCAAATTCATTATCCTTGTTATGCTGCGAAAGTAATAATTGGTGTCGGGGCAGATTTTGGACAAACCATCTCAGGGAGGCACAGCAGATGGATGAGCTTGTAGATAAAGTCAACATGCATATCACTGGGCCCCAGATGCTTCTGGTCAGTTAATAAATTGTCCTCAAGATACTTATGCATGCAAGTATCCTCGATGGCAACATGGAGTGGAAGAAGACCCTCAATGACTACATTCCCCGCAGTGCGTACATTGGCTGATGCGCCATTGTCTAGAAGCAAGTTGATCATGTCAAGAGAAAACATCTCAGCTGCTTTGTGAAGGGGAAAGACCCAAAGCAATTCATGTAGTTAGGGTTGGCCCGGTTCCCACTAAGCTTTGGCGCCTTGCCCTCCAAGGCAACCTTGGCACAACACAAGGCATTGTGGCGCACAATGCAGTTGAAGGTCTGTGGGGTAATGACCCGGCCCCATACCAAGCGTCGCAAATGGCCAGCAAAGAGATTGAGGAAGCTCCGGACACTATCCTTCTTCAAGATGGTTGACAAGCGGTGTGATATCACAAAGAAGTCATGGAGCACCTCCTAGATTGATCCATTCAAGTTTCAGAAAGGGCAATAGCCAATCAGTTATCATGCGAATAGGGCAAAGCAAAAAAAAATCATGCTGAAATACATATTACGCTAATGAATTGTATTGCCACAACTCCCAAGATATTTACACAAAAGAATTTTGCAGGATAACTGAAAGTCTAGAGTCAAGAACCTTAGGAGTGCGGTCTGGGGTAATTATGTTTCTAGCTCTGTACTCACGAATTATCTTGTCATTTTGATCTTCATACTGAACAATGAAGTGTCAGTTCGAAACCAATGCAAATAAAAGAAATTTTAGGAAGTAAAAGAGTGAAATAGCATATGCGTGGCTGGTCACCATACCTCAAAAATCATTTTCAGTGCGACATTCAAGTCATCTTCTTCTTCTATGGCAGCAGGATGAGGAGGAAGTTCAGGATTCCATGGATCATGCCCAACTGTAGTTGGTCGATCATACCCCACTGGATTATGGATTGTTTGCATCGATGCTGGCAGAAACAACAAGAAAAGGCATTATCATGGAATTACAAAAACAAACCAATTTCACATTATTCGTGGGTATACAACTTTTAGTGAATTTGTGCTGCAGAATACAAAAGATCCCAGAACGTATCCTTTATAATACCTCAAAAGTGCATACTACACGAAACTTGGGCGAACCCAGTGCTGAAAGCTCCCACACAAGATGGGGTCTGGGAAAGGATATTTCTAGACAGCATTACCCTTACAAAATTTGCAAAGAGGCTGGCTCGAACCCAGGGCGTGTCCAGAAAAATTTTGCCGAGTCGACACGCGTCCGCGCTTCGACTCGCGTCGGACTCAGCCGGATGCGTGTCCGGCAGCTGCGGCAGGCTCACGGCAGAGGAGCGAAGGACCGCGTGGCGGCGCACCCTGCCTCGCTGGGGGAGGAGAGGGGGAAGGCGGCGCGCGGAGGAGAAGGGAGGCGGCGCACGGCTGCCGCCTGCCGCACCTGGGAGGGAGAAGGAGGAGGAGGCGCTGTGTGGGAGCACGGGAGGCAGGGCGGCTGGATGTGGGGGAGAGAAGACAGACAAATGAGGCAGGGCGCTGTGCGGGAGTACTAGGGTTTGTTGACGGGCTATTGGGCTGTTGGCTAGCTACATTGATTCATATTTTTTATTATATTATATTTATAATTTATAATAGAAATATATATATTAGACGAATCCCCGAATCCTATTTTTTAGAGTTTGCCCATTCGGACACCCGAATCAGTGTCAGAATCAGACACCCGTGTTCATGTCCCGGTAACACAGCTCACAGGTTTTTTTTTTTAGACAAGCTCACAGGTTTTCACTTAGCATCAAATGCAAGTAGTTGAATTTTTGTTGAACTTCCGACTGTGATTGTAGCTGTAGTCAGCTACTCAACTTATTCTGATGGTAGCTCCTGATTTTTTTGTATCTTCATGGTCACTCATTGTATTATGTTGTTTTATAGGACAAATGCCTATATTGGAAGGTTTACATGGACATACGTGTGAGGTTTTTCTCTCGTTTGTGTAAGCATCATGCAAAAAAAACAAACTTGGATAGTCAGAGCATCTCTAAGCTCAACTCTATGTGTTTGGCTTATTGCCTTGCAAGCCCCCACTGTTGGCTGGATGAATCTAGTTCAATTCTTGGTTTGCAGTATATATCTGCAGACTGTAAGCTAGCTCAATTTTTGATGTGTTGGTTATGATGTGGAGATCATGGTTCAGTAGCTTTTGAAAAATAACTGTATGATATAGAAGTTCTCTTTGTATGATACATCTTTTGAAGTTCTCTTTTGTTTCTCTACACCTTTGTTGTTCTTTCATTGTGTTTAATTTGGTATAAAAGGAACATGCTTTGCATTGTTTGTGATCTTGCTTTCTTGATTTTTGTGGAGGACACATCATCTGTGACTGCTGAAGTGGAAATTACCTACAGGCTATAGCTCCATATATTTTTTTCGGAATTCTATGGTGACTTAATAAATAGATGTTTGCACCTGTAAGCTGAAGCTCCATATATATGGAGCAAAGATGTTTTTATGCCGTGTTGGAAATGCAATCAGCTTCTGTTCCTTGGTTCCTTTTGTTTGTTGCAATCACCTTTTAAAAAAGTGTTTTTTTTCTCTCTTCTGCACTTTAGGCTTTAGCATTTGCTTCTATCAAAATGTCACTGCAACCGTCCAGTATTACGGCCGTTGTGTACTTTGAAACTCATTAGTTATGGAAGCAGCACATTACTTCTGGAATTGATATGTGAAACCGGTAACAAGGAGCTTATCAATGTTATTATACTACAAAGCGCCGACAGGCCGCCTCCCGGCGAGGCCACGTCGACGCCTTGCTCCCTGGGTAGGCCACGTCAGCCGGAAAAGCGGCGGCCGTTCGATCGCGGCCGCTGGCTCCATCTAGCCGTCCATCCAAACTATACATATAAAAGAAAATTTACCGGCGAAAGGAAAGCAAGGCGCGGCGGCTGCTCAGTTGGTTTCGAGCACCAGCTCTCGCGTCGAAGCCCAGGACTCGAATCCCGCCTGCTCTTTGTTTTCCAGTTTTTTTAGATGTGTTTGGTTCATAGCCTTGAGTGGCCATGCCAAAAAATTAGCATTACCATCTCATGGCATGACCAAAACTTGCTAATTTTTGTGCTGTTTGGATGATAGCCAATGGAGTTTTGCCAATGAAAAATAAAAAATTCAAAAAATTGGAAAAGTATTTAAAATGGGCTGATTAGGCGTTGCATCCCACACACCAAGCTCCATCCCACACACCAAGCTAGGCCGGTGATGACTGCCACACTCCGCAGCGCCTAAGAAGATGGAGGCGGAGCATTGGTTCTGTTCTCAACCGACCTATTGATGTCGCCTCCCTCTCCTCCCCTTTCATTCGTCCTCCGCCTCGAGAGATCTAGGGATTCACCTCCCTGTTGGTCCTGCCCGTCTTCGATGGAGCACAGTTGTGGAGCCATGACTCCTATGGAGCGTGGCCTATTACCAATTTCTGCTGGACACCGTAAGCCATCTTATCCCCACAAGCTGTAGCTCTTGCCCATGGGGATGGATCTGTTTTTTCGGCTTCACATATAGTCTGCGCTTGGATCTGTATACTCATTGGATATATGTTGCCTGCTTAATCTAGCAAAACCTACTGGCAAGTGCTTTACCAAAACAGATGAAATGGTGCTTCTCACATTTTTATATGAGTGTGTGTTCAGATAGATCTAACAATAGAAATTTTTTGAACATAAATGCCTGTTTATGAGTGCAGCCAACTTACTTCTCATCTAGTCGACGATGCCTTCTCATAAACTCTAAACAGAATTTGTTTCAATTTATTTGGTGTTTGCAAGTCCAACCGGGTGAATTATTAGCTACTTTCTCATTCTAATTGAAAAATGGTAGGGTTTAAAACAAAGCGCTATGCTTATTTGTGCACATGTTTAGCTAGGCTCTACGTTTTGTTTTTGAGGGGAAGCTAGGCTCTATGTTCACTGGCGCTAATATTGCCTTCCCTTTTTCTTATTCACATAACACAAAGCAGGACACCTGGATCTTAGTGTTATCTCAAATATAGGAGGGTTATTGCTCCAAACAAGAATTATATCCCTTCAATTCAATGAAATAATGTTTACATATTATACTAATGTTGACCGTTGACCTATCGATATTACTCAAATTGTTTAGTGTTGCTGGTTGTGTGCTTACGTTCCAAGAATTGGCTAACAATGGGATTATGGCTCATCTCTGATTACAAACCATTTTTCTAATTGATAGAAGCATCCTTTTTTTGGTTTGTGTCGGTTGATGTAATGGTAAGATACCTTACCATTGTCAGTACACTATTGTCCTTTTGTGTTTCAGCTATTGCACTTGGCCCTTTAGAATGGGTGTTGTTACTATCCTGAAAATGTAAAAGGTGTCAAATTTTGCAAGGGCATATGGAAATCCTTTTCTACATGATAGGATGAGCAATAACCTTTTTTTGCTTATCCTGGTGGCCAATTATTCTTATAGCTCCCTTTGTCCTCGAGTTGTAGTTATTGGTTGGCTATTCCTTCCCAATCAAAAGGGTAAAGAGGTAGAAGCATTTTAAGATGAATGTAATTTAAGGTCTTAATCCTCAATTATTGTGTGATGGGGGAAAATGGGACGAGGGGGAAAATCTGTAAGTAATATTTAGAACTAATGAGCTATTGTCCTCAACTGGGTGAGGAAACTGTGTACCGAGTGTAATTATACCATGGAGAGAGATACAATTGTTGTGCATAGTATCAAGATATATGAAAATATCATGTTATGCCAAATCCATGATCCTGTTTGCCTAAACCCTAAACCCTATCCAACTATTTAATTTATCACATAACCAGCAATATTAGTCATATTACCTGCAAAGCATATAAAAAAAGACTCGCATACGGCGCGCCGTGGGCGCGCGGATCGTCCAGTTTTATACACCTGTAGCATTTTGCAAGTGTATAAAACTAGGTGTGTAGGCGCGCCCCGGCACCGTATTTAGCGGATGGTTTGTTCGTTGGAGCCTTGGAAGGTACAGTGTAATGAACCAAATCGACGTGTATGTTGTTCGGTGCAACAAAACACTCTGATATGCAGCGTTTTTTTCCCATCTAATTCATGAATAGCACGATGCTTCTTAGTTGAAGAGTCACGAGGAGCCGAGGGGACGGGCGTGCAGCCCGGCAGGCGCGTACGCCAAAGTGCGCTGCGCGGAGCAGGTGAAGACACAGGAGCGTGGCGAAGAACACGCGTGCGTGGTCGACGACGGCGACGACAAGGAGGTAACGCGGCGGATTCGAGCCATGGGACGGGAACGCGGAAGGAAGAACTGGGCGAGCTGGACGCGGCGGGCGCGCAGGGCGGAGCGGGACGGCGGCGACGGGGAGGTAAGCCGGAGGAAGAAGCGGGCGAGCTGGACGCGGGGGGCGCGCAGGCCGGCAGGCGCGCAAGGCGAAGCGCGCTGGGCGGAGCACAACGGCGGCGACGGGGATGTAAACCGGAGTAAGAACTGCGCGAGCTGGACGCAGCGGGCGCGCAGACCGGCAGGCGCGCAGCAGACCTGAGGGAATGGACTTCGCACGAGCCGTCGGATCGTCGCAGACCGCGGCGATCAAACGGCCATGATTGAACTGGATGGGTTTAGCCTGTAAATGAATGAGCCGTCGGATCGTCACAGGTCGTGGCGATCAAACGGCATGATTAGCGATCAAACGGCCATGATTAAAGACACGCGTCGCAACGACGTCCCGTGCAGCTAGCGCTATGTATATATAATATAATATATAGATATAGATATAGATAGATAGATAGATAGATAACACCTCCCAAGCAAGCAAAAGAAATCCAGTTGTATTTTGTGCCTATGTGATAATGTGAATACAAATGTATCTATGTTATATAACAAGGCACCAACAAGCCGCGTCCTGCTGCGTCCACGTCGATGTCTCGCGCGGGCCCTGTCGACGCCACGTTGTCGGACCATCCGATCGCTTCGTCCAGCGAGATCCGACTGTTCATACCAAATCAATCTTTAAAACAAAAAAACGGTGACCCACATGCCAACGCGGGCGATTCGGCGAGTTGGCTAGCTAGCGCAGCCTTCACTCCGCAGGCCACGGTTCGACCCCTGCTCCAGCTGTGGCCTTTCAATTTTTTTTTTCCACACGCGGGCATTTGGCGCACCAACGGTGCGCTTCCTTCGCTAGTATTTTTGCCAAACAAGGCCAAGGCATGTATACACCCGGTTCGGGCTATTACAACCGAAAAAATAAAATCCGCCCATCGGGCCTGAATAGTAAAACGGCGGATGTCGGGATCACAGGGTTCGCATCGCTCGCCTCTCCCTCCTCATCGTCCGGCCCGATGCGCAGATGCCAAAATACATCAAGCCGGCGACAGAGCGGGATGGCGAGGAGGCTCGAGCGGCGACGGCGCGGGAGGGTGAGGGCGGCTGCGCGGGAGGGTGCCGTAGCTCGGGGGGCCGCGTGGCGGCGCGAGAAGGTGCGGCAGTTCAGGCGACGGCGCGGCCGTGGGAGGATGCGACGGCGCGGTACGGTGAGGAGCTGACTACCTCGGCAATTAGAGTTGTGACGACTGCAGACTGCAAGCCTCCAAGTATTCGGTCATGAAGTCATCCATGGCGAGATCTGTGGTATCGATGGCAATCAGAGGTGTGAATACTGTGAGTCTTTGATCTCCTATGCCTTGAGTGCAGGGACCTTCATCCTTGGAGAGCAGATCCTGGTGCGGTGATGCCCATGGTGATGCTCTGTTTGTTCAAGGTATTGGCGTATTCTTCTTCTTGCCCAACCGTCTTCAACACCACATGGAAATGTGAAAATCTCTGTGGCTCTGATGGTGTGAACTACATGGGCCCCGGTGTTGGACGCAAAAAAAAAACTTTATTAATCAAGCATATTAATTAATCCCGTAATTAATTGATTAAATAATTTTATGGACAATTAATCAAAGGGATAGGTGTTCGTAACAAACTTAATTTTATTATCCTTTTATACATGTTCATCTTTATCTCTTTATTCATGGATCCTATATAAAGAAACTCCCACCACTAATAAAATTCGGTGATCATCCGGCTGATGCCCGAGGAGAGAGGAGCTCTCTCGTGATTGGAAAAGAGAACACTCGTACATGCTAAGACCTCCGGCAAGACGTACAATCTACGCACCATCCAAAGGATTGATCTGCCTTCAAATTACCAGAAGAAGGTAGCAGATCGGGGAAGAAAATTCTATGCGGGTGGCCGCAACTCCCCTCCCGTGCGGCCATGCCCGATGTGTGCCAAGTGTCCCCATTAACCAAATCTCAAAGCAGCTTGAATCGGTGGAAAAATCCCCACGCGTGAGCGACTCCTCCCGTGGGCGGCACAATTTTCTCGTCTTCTCCCTCTATCCTCTAACCCTAGCTAGCCGCCACCACTGCCGCCCCGCCGCGAGCCCCCACCGGCAAGCCCCAGTAGTGGCGCACCCTCCTCCGCCGGCGACGGCGCTAAGACGGCCGGTCGGCGCCGTGGCCCCCGCCGTCGTGCCACCAGCCGTGGCACACCCTCCTTCGCCAGCGACGGGGCTGAGACGGCCGGCCGGCGCCGTGGCCCCTGCCGTCAAGCCACAGCCGTCGCCACCCCCTTCGTCGCGGCCCCCTCCATCAAGGCCCTTGACTTCGAGCACTCAGCCGCCTATGGAGTCGGTCCAGGTTGCCGGCGCCGTCGTGGAGCATGTCGTCACCGCCCCTGATATGGATTCGGGACGCACTACATCAGATGCTGTCGGCGCCCCCGTCATCGAGCTGGTCGACGCCACCCTCGACATGGAGGCAACCATGCCTGTTGCCATGGATTCGACCACCACCCCTACCATGGAATCGGTAGTCTCCCCCACCATCGAGTCGGTCGCCATCCCTGTCATGGAGCCATTAGCTGATACGGCATCGCCGTCAAGGTCAGTTGAAGAACCTTATGTTGGAATGACTTTCAATTCAGAGGATGATGCCTATGAGATGTACAATTTGTATGCTCGAAAGATCGGATTTAGCATTAGAAAGGGGCACACAAAGCGGAGACAAGATGACACCTTATCTCTGAAGCATATAATTTGCAGTAATGAAGGACAGCAGGGTAAACACTAATCACATGATACTTTGAAGAAAATGCTAGTACTAGGACATCTTGCAAGGCACGTATTGAGTTCAAAATTTGTAGAGAGGGTATCTGGACAGTGCAAAAAGTGGTGCTCGAACACAATCATTATCTCACTAGTCCAAATAAGGTACACCAGCTGAGGTCCCAACGACGTATTGAAGATGCGGATAAACAACTAATTAGTCAAATAAGAGATGCTGGATTAAAACCAGCTCAAGTGTACGAGTTTTTCAAAAAGTGGTATGGAGGAACTGAGTGTGTGCCCTTTACACAGATGGATTGCAATAATCAGATAGGTCGCGAGCGCAAGAAATATTTGCCAGCCAATGATGCTCAGACGATGTTGGAATACTTGAAGAATAAACAGTTGGAGGATCCTAATTTCTTTTATGCCATACAGGTAGATAAGGAGGATGGTTGGTTAGCTAATTTCTTTTGGGCAGATGATCAGTCTATCATAGATTATACATGCTTTGGTGATGCTTTGTCATTTGACACCACATTTGATACTAACAAGTTTCAAAAGCCTTTTGCACCAATCTTTGGAACCAACCATCATAGGCAGGCAATTATTTTTGGGGGCAGCCCTGCTATATAATGAGACAATTGAATCATTTGTTTGGCTCTTTAGCACATTTTTAGAAGCAATGTCTGGCAAGCACCCTAAAACAATTTTCACTGACCAATGTGCTGCCATGGCAGTAGCTATCCACGTTGTGTTCCCAAATACAGGTCATCGTCTCTGTCTGTGGCACATTTATCAGAACGCCACTAAGCATCTTAGTCATGCAATAAATAACCATCCTCGATTTCTTGCTGATTTCAAGAGATGTGTGTATGAAGAAAGGTCGGTGGACCACTTCAACAAGATGTGGCATGAGTTGTTGACTAGTTATAATCTTGAGGATAACTCGTGGCTACAAAATCTTTATAAATTGCGGGAGAAGTGGGCTGCAATCTTCCGTGACTCCTTTACCGCTGATATGACCTCAACACAAAGGAGTGAAGGTATGAACAATGTTTTCAAGAAAAGGTTTCGTAGAAAACTCTGCGTTTCAGAGCTTATAGAGCAATGTGAGAAATGTGCCACTAGCCTTCGAGAAAATGAATTGCATGCGGACTATAAGTCACGACACTTTAGCCCAATTACTTGCATACAACATCCTATGTTGAAGACGGCTGAGAGTCATACACAAGAAGGCTATACTCAAATTTTGAGGAGCAGTTTAAAGAACAATTTTCTATTTCATGCAAATTGCTAGAATCTAAGGGGACCATCAATGTTTACAAGGTCATGCCTATGGAATTTCAAGATGAAGCAACTGTTATTTTTAACTATACTTATCTTACTATTGATTGCTCATGCAAAAAGTATGAGATCATCGGTATGTAAACACATTTGAGGCAACAATTCCATTTTTTGACTCTTACCATCTGCACATCATTAATGAAGTTAATTTTTTATTAATATATGAGGCAACAGTTACATTTTTTTGTCTATCTTGTAGGTCTATTGTGCAAGCACGCTCTTAGAGTCTTCAATATTAATGAAGTTTTTGACTTGCCATCCCAATATATCCTCGACAAGTGGACAAAATATGCAAAAAGAGGATATTTTTGTCATAAGCAAGTAAGTGAAAAGGAAACTCTACAAACATATGTCGCGCGTATTTCTCGGAAGGCGACATCTATTGCTTTCAAGTGTTCGGTTTCCGAATAGCTTCTTGATGATTTTGAGAAAGCTATAGATAGGTTCAATTTAGAGGTAGATAACTCACTAAGCAAAATACCTACCAAATCTTGTGGGACCTCTCAAAGATCAAATGACTGTTCTCAAGACATACTAGCTGGTAAGATATCTTTCAGAGTTCCTACCATCATAACAGGAGCAAAGAGAAAAAGAGGCAAAGATCCACTTGAAAAAAATAAGGGGAAGAGTACAAACACTTCCAGGAACAAGAAAAAAGGTAAAGCTACATAGCTGAACATGCCATTTTCCCATTTGCTTTTATTTTTCATTCTCGGACACACGTGTAAACTTTGTAGGAGGAGATCCAGAAAATGCAACACAGGATAGAGAAGTTGTGCCAATGACCAATACTCAAGGGGGTTCCAATACTCAAGGGGGGTTCCTCGACCATGATGCCTCCTTTGATCGAAGGAGAATATACAAGCTTGCTGTTTGGATTTGGAGATGAAGCTGCATCTATGTTATCCACTGCTAGAGAGCTAAGGGAAATCTTCCCCGAGTCGTCCGTGGCAGAAAACGAAGGAGCCCAGAACGACATCGCATAAAATAACAAGTTTCCCTAGCGGAAACACGTTCCGCTAGGAAAAATCGTCTTCCAGCCCCGTCCGTCAAGTTTCCTTAGCAGATTCACATTCCGCTCGAGGGAACCAAGGGCCGGCCGCTAGCGACTCCGTTAACGATCACAGAAGCTGTTTGATGACCTTCTCCAGCGACTCTGTCAACACCGGCGGGACCTACTTCTACATCGACCTTAACGGGATGCCGTCTCGTCCAACAAACACAAGCCGAAGGTGAACAAGACGCTGAAGGCCAACGGTATCGTGGAGATCCTAGTTTCACGGTGTCGATCTACGTATCCTTTCAACAATAACAAGCCAAAGGTGAACAAGACCCTGAAGGTCAACGGTATCGTGGAGATCCCAATGCCACGGCACCGACATTTCGTTAAACAAGCATAGCCCGAAGGTGAACAAGACCTTGAAGGCTAGCGGTATCGTGGAGATCCCAATTTCACGGTGTCGACGTTCTTCCTAATGACGAACTTTCCGTTAGGGAGGAGAAGCTCCAATATCAAGCCTCGAAGGTGAACAAAACCCTGAAGGCTACCGATATCGTGGATATCCCAATTCCACGGTACCAACATACACTCCGTTCCAATAAAAATCAAGACGATGGTGATCAAGACCGTCAACGCCTACATCCAACCCCGGACACGTCAGAATATCCCTGATGACGCCAACATGCTGTCAAATTCAACTCCAAGTCAAGTGCAAGCCGTGCATCTCCCCAGGTACAACTACACCAACGTGAAACCTGAAGACACAAATTCAAGCGACACGGGCGGGCATAGCCATACAACGGCTGCGCTAGGAACTGCGTGGGCCGTGTGACCCCACGTATCCTGCCGTCGCCATCAACTACACCTTACATCCACCCCATCACGGTAAAGCACAAGACAAAGAGAAGAAGAAGAAGACAGCCTCGCAGCTTAATCGGAGGTGTTCCGCGCGTTCTCGCGCGGATGTAATTAACTGGGTAGCCTTCCGAGGCCCCAGGATATAGAACCATCACAATCGTCTACATAAGATGGCCAACTAGCATGGTTACGGAGTGCAAATTCAACATGAACTTGTACTTTGTTGCAATAATGAAATATCAACATTCTTGTCCCCTTCTTTTATGTGTTTTTGATAAATGCACTGGCACGCTCTTAAAAAACGGTGAATTTGTGTGCGTCACACCCGGGTATCCTCTAGAAGGCCCATGAGGAGGCAGATAGGGGGTGGTGTGAACTACATGGGCCCCGGGTATTCTCTAGAAGGTCCATGAGGAGACAGATAGGGGGCAACTCAAGCCGGCTAGATCAGGATATAGAGACCACTCGGGCTACGCATGATTTGATCACCAAGGATGCTCCTGAGGATAGAGTCAGGCTCCATGTAATTAGGAGATTCATACTCGCATATCATGCACCGGTATAACCGAATTTGGTAACATGTACTGGATAGAACCATGTAACCCCATCTCCCCTGCACTATATAAAGGGAGGGATAGGGGGCATAGAACATCATTATCACAACACGTGCATCCCACATCGGATAGCTGCATCAGCATAGACATCTCCATCATCTGCGAATTCTCGCAGAAACATAATCCCAGAGCACAGGACTGGGTATTGCCTCCGTGTTGAGGGCCCGAACCTGTATAAATCCCTATCTTGTGTTACCATCTGGCTCGGTTCTTGCACATAGGCCCGTAATAAATTCATTGCCGACGGTGACCTTCGATTAGCCACCAGTCGACAGATGGCATGTTTCAATAAAATGATAGTGTTGTTTGCTGCTTGTAATTTTGTACAAGTGTACAATATTACCACTCCCAAGGAGGGGGAAATTTTTTCGGTTGTTTCTTGTGCCCAAGGAATTACAAATGTATTTTCTCACAAGTGTAAAAAAATTCTAAACACCCAAGCAGGCCCAATTCCCCTGCATGGAATTTTCCCGGCTAATGCTTACAACATGCGCATTGCATGGCCATGCAACAAAGGACTTGTTCTTTTTAGCGTTACGTATCGTTGCGTATTATGTTAGTAAATTTTGTTATGTTTATATAGCCTATATGTTGTGATAATTTATAACGATTTTTTGTGGCTTACAGTAGTCCTCCAAAAGATCCTAAAAATATTTTTTAATTATGTTTTTACAATCTTTAGACCTCTTTTTGATGCCTCTCAAACTTGCTACAGTAATATGCCAGCACAACAATACGCTGAAAAGAACAAGGCCAAAGTATATTACTCTTCACTGTCCATTATTTATATATCTATATTTTAATCATAAAAGATTTATTAACGTACATTTTTTTGGTAGATGAACCATACCAAGAAGTCGTCTTACTCCCAAACTGCATGCATATAAAATGAGTTGGTCTTCTTTTAGCTACCTTCAATGTCATGCTTTGATAAGTTAATGTCCACCAAATAGAAATGAAATGAAAACAAATCAGCTTCAATTGTGACACTGCTTGAATTTAGTAACATGACAGGTGCAAATATATAGTGGTACTTTGTGCTGAGACCTATTTATGCTATTTCATGCATTTTATGCATGCATCTTAACCATGGTGGTACTTTGAGCAAGGATGAATGTTTTATTTGTGTTGTTGGCTTGCCTATTAGATTATTGGTCTGATCCTTGGTTTGCCAAATTTTCCAAATTCTATTATTCTGTACATGGTAGCATATTGAATTTGCCAAGATGTGTTAGGAGGCCACAAAGCAATTATCTTTATTGCTTTTATAAAAGAAAATTATATTGTAGAAAATTTCAGCATGACACTAGAAGCATTTTGAAGCCATTGCAATTTTGGGCATGGTCAGGTTATATATAAATTCAATAAAAGTAAACAAATTGTGTATCTGTTTTGATCCCAGTTCTTTTTGCCTTTGATCTTGAAATTGCAGACAACAAGTTATTGAATTAACATTTGAATATTGTATATGAACTAGATGTTGTCATTCTATCTAATTTTAGGCCTCTCAGTACAAGATGCCTCTTAAACATGATCTTTTGATGTCGATGATCCTTTCTACTGTCATTCCCCCCCCCCCTCATTGTTGCCTACTCTACAACAAACAAATTGAAAAATGTGAGATGCCATAAACTGGTGTTCACAACAGGAGGTAAAAACCACTAGAAAGATGGCCGCTCCGAAAATGTAGTTTTGGCTCAAGCTCTATCCTGAAGGTCTCTTAGAAATATTTTCAATTTATTTGTGCATGTTCCTTTACATTTTCCAATATGCATATTATTTGAATTTATCAAAATAATCTATTGGTGTGTCACAATTAACTACCACTGGTTGGCCCTTAATATAGTAGATCATGGCTACAATAACAATGAGTTTGCATGACATATATAACTAAAGGGTGGTTGGTCACTCCACTGCCTTATGAACACACACACACACACACACACACACACACACACACGATCTAAGTTCCTGGTCATATTAGAGTATTTTGCTCTTGTAAACATTGAACTATGTCCCTGATCATATTAGAGTACTTTGCTCTTGTAAACATTGATCTTTTTTCCTTTCATTCTAACTTTCATCTTGTACTTTGCTCTTGTAAACATTCTAACTATCATATTGTAGATTGTTGTGCTGGAATGTCAGAGGGCTTAATGCACCGGCAAAACGTGCTGTCGTGCGGAAGTTGGTGATGGATTGCAGGGCCAACATTGTGTGCCTTCAGGAAACTAAACTGCACCTGATCAACAATGGCTTGATTAAGGAGGTGCTAGGCCAAGCCTTTGTGGACAACTTCTTTTATCTACCGGCAGATGGTTCAAAGGGAAGAATTTTGATCGCGGCATTAACAGATTTCTACACAATTTCGTCTATTAGCCTGGGAATTTTCTCCATAACAGTAAATGTCAGCTCTCTTATTACTTCTGGATTTTGGAGCTGTACGACAGTCTACGGCCCGACGATTCCAGCTGACAAGCAAGTATTTCTGCAAGAAATCTCTAATCTATGTGGCCTAGTTCAAAATGCTTGGGTAATTCTGGGAGATTTCAACATGATCTATCGGGACTCAGACAAAAATAAGCCGGTAAGAGATCGCCGTTTTATGACAGCATTCAGAAATTGTATTGACTCTCTGTCCCTTAAGGAAATCAAGCTCCAAGGTAAGAAGTTTACCTGGTCTAATCAACGAGAAGATGCTACTCTAACCCGAATTGATAGAGTATTTGCTTCCAATGCTTGGGATAGCATGTTCCCAGATTGTCACCTGGCTGCTCTCTCTTCCCTATTATCAGATCATTGCCCTTTGTTGCTCTCCGGATGTGTGTCAAAGAAGTTGTTTAAAGGCTTTCGTTTCGAAAGTTTTTGGCCAAAGATGTCTGGCTTCCAAGAGGTGGTCGCTGTCGCCTGGTCCAGAGATGTTCAGACCTCGGATGCTTTTCAACGAGTGCACATCAAACTCTGTCGAACAGCGAAGAAACTAAAAGCCTGGAGCAAAGAGCTTGTAGGTGCTAACAAACTGCTCATAGAAATTGCAAGTGAGCTCATTCATAGGCTTGATGTGGCGGAGGAAGGAAGAAACCTGACAGCGCCTGAATTGGTTTTCATAAGAAATCTAAAGTGCAAAGTACTTGGGATTGTCGCTGTTGAGAGGCTGCGTCTCAAGCAAAGGTCTAAGCTGAATTACATTCGTGCAGGCGATGCAAATACCAGATTTTTTCATATTAAGGTCAATGCTAGCAAGCGTAAAAATCAAATTGGCAACTTGCTGCATGATCAAAGATGGCTGGTTACTGATGACGACAAACACGCGGAATTCTTAACCATTTTCAAAAACCTGCTCGGCGTGAAAAGACATAGAGAATGTACTCTAAATTGGCCTGATCTCGGAATCGCCACTCATGATCTATCTTCGCTTGATCAACCTTTTCTTGAGGATGAGATTAAGGCGGCGGTTCATGCCATTCCTTCGGAAAAAGCACCAGGACCAGATGGCTTCATAGGGGTGTTCTTCCGAGCTTGTTGGAATATAATTAAAGAAGACATTATCAGTGCAATGGAGCAGCTCTTTCACTGCAATGGTCGCACGTTGTCCTTGCTGAATAATTCTCACCTAGTCATGATCAAAAAGAAAGAGGATGCAAATCACCCAAATGATTTTCGCCCAATTAGCCTCATCCATAGTTTTGGCAAATTGTTCGGCAAGATTCTAGCCAACAGATTGGCTCCTTTCATGAATTCCCTGATTTCCTCGACTCAGAGTGCGTTCATAAAGGGACGTTGCTTGCAAGATAATTTCCTTTTCACAAACGGTGCTATCAAAGAGCAGCATATAAAGAAAAAACCGTGCCTCTTCATCAAAGTAGACTTTGCCAAGGCTTTTGACTCAGTTAGCTGGAAGTACCTCTTGGAACTTCTGCGTCACCTGGGATTTGGGCAGAGATGGAGGGATTGGATTTCCATTCTTCTTTCAGCAGGCTCCTCCCGCATCCTTATGAATGGTTCACTCGGCGAAAATTTTCGACATAGGAGAGGTTTGCGACAAGGTGATCCCCTCTCACCGCTTCTCTTCGTTTTGGCGCTTGAGTCGCTTCACTACCTCTTTCGCAAGGCCAAAAATCTCGGTTTGCTAGAATCAGTTTCGGATAGGATTGACAAATCCCAACTTTCCCTCTATGCTGATGATGTTGCCATTTTTTTGAACCCGTCGAGCCACGAAATAACCGTGCTGGGTGACATCTTATCCTTGTTTGCTAAAGCTTCTGGACTAAGGGTCAACTTTGAAAAATGTGAGGTCTATCCGATTAGGTGCGCTAACATTGACCTTCACAGTGTGCTTGCTCCTCTACCTATGCAACTCAGGTTTTTTCCTTGCAAATACCTAGGCTTGCCTCTGCGACCGACAAGATTGATCAAGTCGGATTACCAGCCTCTCCTCCAAAAGATCAGAGAGCGACTTACTGGGTGGAAAAACCCTCTGCTCTCCAAAGCTGGCAGGCTTGTCCTCATCAACTCTGTCCTAACCTCTTTGGTAGTTTTCCATCTCACAGTTTTCGATCTCAGCAAGTGGGTTATCAAACAAATTGACAAAATCAAAAGAAATTTCCTTTGGAAGGGAGGCGGTCCTGCTTGTAAAGGTGTATCCCTGGTCAATTAGCGGCATGTTTGTAGACCGAAGCAATTAGGTGGGCTAGGGATTAAAGATTTATGTGTTTTTGGTTCTGCCTTGAGACAGCGTTGGCTTTGGCACTCTTGGCATTCAAACCAAAAACCGTGGATTGGGTTTCAGACACCCTGCAACAGAGTGGACATAGCGGCATTCACTGCAAGCTCTAAAATAATTCTTGGTAATGGTCTCACTGCTCTCTTTTGGACCAATAGTTGGCTTGATGGGGAAGCTCCACAGCACATAGCACCATTGTGCTTTCTAAAGGCGAAAAATAAGCTGATCACGGTCAAAGAGGCTTTGCATCAAAGTTCATGGATTGCCGGCTTATGCAATATTGCCTCAACCGCAGAGCTTTCCCAGTATGTGTTGTTGTGGAGGAAAGTTAATGGTGCCTCACTCACACCTATGGATGATATTTTAATTTGGAGATGGACCGCCAGTGGAAAGTATTCTACAAAATCGGCATACCAAATGCAATTCCTAGGTGCTACAAGGGACGCATTCTCTGATGCAGTTTGGAAATCAAAAACTGAGCCTAGATGCAAATTCTTCTTATGGACTGCAGTTCAGGGCAAAATACTCACTGCCGATCGTCTTCGTGCCAGAGGATGGCCCAACTCGGTCATGTGCCCTCTCTGTGGGTAGGCTGAGGAATCGGCCAAGCACCTTCTTGCTCTCTGCCCTTTCACCAAATATATTTGGCGGAAAATTTTTCAGGATTTGCCAGGACTTGATCTCAAAACAGCGAGCACACATGAAGACTTCGGTGATTGGTGGCTTGCAGTTAGATCAGAGATCCCTAGATTGCAGACAAAGCAATTTGATGGAATCGTCGCATTCACCGTCTGGAATGTGTGGAAAGAGCGGAATGCGCGAATTTTTGACCTCACTTACTCTCCAGTGGACCAGGTTCTAAACGGCATTAACAACGACATTGGTAACTGGCTTCGCGCCTTCCAGTTCGAAGATCATGGATAGACAAAGCCTTCAAAGTTCGCTTCAGTCCCCTGTGCTCATTCTGCTGCATCTTCTGTAGCAGTCCGTTGTGTTTTTGTTCTAGCTGTGCAGTTTTGCACCGTTGTTTTCTTTCTTTGCTCCAACCGTTTGGCTTGTTAGTTTAACTTCTTTTTTCTGATCTAATAAAGCTTCGGCAGCGCTCCTGCCTTTTCTTCAAAAAAAAAAACTATCATATTGTGATGCATACACAAATTGAGTTCTAATTGTCTTATTATTTGTTAGGAAACCTTGCAAGGACTAACCCTGGAAGGACGTAGAACATTTGGCAATGCCTAGATATTCAGTTCATGCAACTCAGCTCGGTATTTTCCGTTTAGTTTGAATGAACGTTTGATGTAAGATAAATCATCTTTCGGATTATTATTTCCAGAATTGTAGTGTCATTTTCCAGAATTGTAGTGTCACTGTTCTAAACAACTTGTAGTCATGTTTAAATTACCGAATGATTATCATTTTGGAGCTATTCGATGTTAATCCTCATGATATATTGTCTAGTGTGTCTGAGTGAATGGCTATTATATATTGGAGCTATGTGATATTTTGAGATATGTTGGAACTTCATTTATCTTGTTGATGTTTGATCCCAAGTTTTCACATTGTTGTCAAATTTATTTTTATAATCCAAATTATAACATATCAACTGACCGTGTGTCAGCAAAGCCATATACTGCGTCCACTAGTCAGTCGGCAATAATAACATTACTGTTCGTACGTGCAAAAGAAGCATCTGTAATCAGGGTTTACAAAACCGTTTTGGACGTAAAAACCGTGGGTGGGACGGTTTGGTAAAACCGCTGTTTCTAGTGGAAAACCGGCAAATTTCGGCAACAAAACCGCATGAATTTGAAATCAAATCGAAATGGTTCGAGCGGAGGTAGCTGACCGAGAAGCCACGGTTTTTGGTGGTTTCTCGCGGTTTCTGGAGGTTTCTTATGATTTTCAACAAATAATAGATGGGAAAATCAAGAAAATAACCCAAAAAAATAGAAAAAGGCTAATGATAAATGTTCACAAAAATCCTAGAAAGATAGAGAAGAAATAACAATGTTTGAGTGAAACATGTAAAAAGTTAAATTTTGCTCTACCCAATTAGGCTCGTTAATGAGTTGAATATTGTTTTCCATTTTATTTGTTATTAAGGCCTTGTTTGTTTTAGATTAATGTTGATTTGCGTTTTACTGTAGCAAATTTGTGAGCCATTTGAAAGACATTTTAAAAAATTCAAAAAATTAAGAAAAAATTATTTTGTGATCTTTAAGAAGAACTATTTAAAACCCCACAAAAATAACTACAAAATATTACAACATTTGGCCTATACAAAAATAACAAGTTTTCATTTAATTTAATCTAAAACAAACAAGGCCAAAACCTCGCAAAAACCATAGAGAAACATCAATTTCAATTTCTACTTAAACCAAAAGATTCTAAATGATATTTACTATTTTTAGATATTTTTAGTGATTTTTTATATTTGTGATTTTAAATTTGAATTTTAAAATCTAGGTTTCCAAAAACCGTACCCCCACGGTTTGGCGAGAAACCACGTGAAGCCAACGATTTTTGCAACCTGCAAGTCTGCAACCTGGTCGGCATACAGTAGTTCGTCTGTAATTCTTGTCCGTCGGGAAAACTTCCAAAATGCCATCCAACTGTTAGTCGGTAAAGCTTTGTCCGTTGCTAAAAACTATTGTCAACGGGACTATGGCCGACGCCTCACTTCCGCCGAGAAAGCTTTTGCCGATTAATAGTTAGACACGGATGTTGTGTGGTGTAGTGCACAGAGACAACAATGACAAGTTCATTAGGATGGACTTGGTGTCCTAGTCTGGCAGCGTGCTCACGAAGGCCTCCCGTTCATGACCCTCATGGTGTCCGTTCCTCCCATGTCGTCGCCCCATGCCCTCGCCCCCATGCTGTCGCCGGGGCCGTGGTGCGGCTCTGTAAGTGTAGGCTCCCGGGCCTAATTTGGTTCTGGTATTAAGATCACCCTCGAGAAGGTATTTCTCTTTAGATCGTTGATACAATTTTAGCTCTTCCTCTCTCAACATTTGAACCAACTTCGACTGAAGGCATTATTTGAGAGTTAGATCAGAATTGGAGAGCATAAATTGCTCAACTTTTCTATCAACCTCATCAATTACATGTAAAATTTCCCCTTTTTTTTTCTTTTCTACTATGACCACTCGTATTTTTTGCCCACCCCTCAAAAATTGCCAGGCTGTCTCCAACAAGCTCCCCTAAAGCACCCTCTAAGCACCCTTTACCCTAAAATAGGGGATGGATTCTTCCGCTATGTGCTCCAACAGCATTTCCTATTCCGTTTCTTAAAATAGAGGTTTTTTTCTCTCCATTCCCTTATATATAGGGGTTCTCTCTCCTCCCCCTATATAATTCTCCATATAGGGAACGCTGTTGGAGATGGAAGAAATATAGGGTGAGATTTTTTTTAAAGGGAACCTGTATATGAGGCTATAGGGGATCAAATTTAGGGATTCCTGTTGGAGACAGCCTAAGGGAGCGGATCTTATCCTGTCATTTGTCAATAGCTGACACCTAGAATGTTGTTTGTGCCAAATTTCAGACACCATGTCATAAAATCCATCACGACTCGGCCAACCTATTTCAAACTTAAACATAGGTTGGTTGGACCGTTGAGAAGATGTCCCGGTGTTAATCAAAAGTGGGGTATGATCAGAAAGCGATCGTTCGTTCGCAACCACAGTTACTAAAGGATATTTTAGTTCCCAGTGGCTACTCATTAAAATCCTATCTAATTTTCCGAAGGTTGGGACCTCCAAATTATTAGCCCAGGTAAATTTACGACCTGATAACTCAATTTCCCGGAATTCCAGTCTATCTAAGATGTCATTAAATAAAAACGGCCATTTAGAATGAAAATTGTCATTATTCTTCTCATCAGGCCCTCTCATCATATTAAAACCACCCCCAATTAGCATTGGAAGGCTAATATTGCCACAATCCTTAGATAACTCTGTTAAGAAAGCATTTTTTTTATCCTGTTGTGCTGGTCCATAGACCGCAAACAAAACCCATAGAAAGTTATCTTCTATGTGTCTCAAAGTAAATTTGACATAGAAATCATCTTCCACTATTGACCCAACGTCAAAAGTTGATAAATTGACGCCTAAGGGTGTGTTTGGTTAAGCCGACCATCATCATCCTAGATGAATTTTTTTTTAAGGAAAAGGCAGAAGAGGTGCCGTCTATTCATTGAAAGAAGAAGAACGGTGCGCCGTACCAAAGTTACAAGAGTTACAACGCAGCAAGGCTGCTGCACACCCCGGCCAAACGGCCACGCCCACACACGCAAGGCCAAGAGACCTTGCGGCGACACACAACTGGAAGGGAAGGGGAAGGAAACAATACCAGTCACACTGGGCGTACTACCAACACACACAACGACGGACGACTCCGAATTAGCAAACCAAGTGGACAACCAAAAGGTGCAGCAGTGACTAACACGATGCCTTCAACAAGGTAATGACGGGAAAGACCCGCCGCCGTCGTGCGACCATCAGGGTTTTCATCCGAAATAAGGGAAGGAGCTGTAAGATGGTGCCTCCAACAAGGGGAACGTCACCAAAGGTGACGCCACCATCCGCCTAGGAATGGGCAGGGCTTTCGCCCAAGCCCCTCGTCCCACCAATGCACAAAGCGGCTGCCACAAAGGATCACCAACCGAGTCGCAGACTGAAGCCGTAGGGCCGAAGAGCGCACACGAAGCGCCGCCACTTAACATGGAAGACGCCGCCCACACCAACAAGTACCCCGTAGCAAAAGGAGGTCCAAGACGACGAGGGCGGGACCAAGCCAAGCAACGAAGAACCGCAGACACTCCCGGAGAGGACGTCAGCCAAAGTCGATGAGAGGTGGTAACGAAGCGACCCGCCGTCGCCGCCGCGCCAACTCGCGCCGGCCATCCTGCGCCACCGACGCCTCGCGCCGGCCATCTCGCGCCGGCCACCACGCGCCACCGACGCCTCGCGCCGGCTACCACGTGCCATGTACGCCTCGCGCCGGCCATCCGCGCCACCGGCTCCTCACGCCGGCCACCACGCACCATGGAAACCTCGCGCCGGCCACATCGCCTCGCACCGGCCATCCGCGCCACCTCACGCCGGCCAACCGCGCCACCGACACCTCGCGCCGGCCACCACGCGCCATCGACGCCTCGTGCCGACCATCCGCGCCGCCTCGCGCCGGCCAACCACGCCACCGGCTCCTCGCGCCGGCCACCACACGCCATCGGCGCCTCACGCCGGCCATCCGTGCCGCCTCGTGTCAGCCATCCGCCGCCTCCCCGCACGGCCTAGCCAAGTGGTCGTCGAAGGCCTCGGCAGCCCGCGCGGCCAAGCCGGTGAAGAGGGAAGGCCTCTGCAGCCCACTCGCTGTCGCGCCGTCCCCAGAGCTGCTGGATTCGGCCAATGCGCCGCCGGGTAGCGTCAGGGACGGAGGAAGCCCCGCCCGTGGAAGGTGGTTTAGAAGGGGAAACGTGCGGGAACGAGGCATTGGTCTCTGGCCTTTCGCCGTCCACGACCGCCAGCCCGTCCGCACGGCCCTCCGCCCACAGCCGTCCCCATGGGCGTCGTCCCGCGCCCTCGCCGGAGCCCCTGCTCGACGCCGGCAACATGGGACCGGATCCGGGCATCCCGTCGCCGGATCCGGCCGCTTCCCTGCCGGATCTGAGCCGCGAGGGCCAGATTTGGCCTGCACCTCGCCGGCGAGAAACCCATCAAAGGAACACCCTGGAGAGAAGGAGAAAGGCAAAACGAGAGGAGGGAGAAGCGGTCCCGCCGCCGCCGCGAGCTGGAGAGGTGGAAGGCGGCAGCAGCGAGTTTCTTTCTGTGCTCGGCGAGTCGCCCCCGAGTTGCTCCTTGGAGCGGCTCTGGGGGTACCGGACCGGCTCCCTGGATGAATTTTGGAATGGGATAAGGGATGGGATAAAACCATGATGGATGGATTAAGGACACTGCTTCTATTTGGTTGTTTCATCCGGCATGAGCTTGGCCCGCTATTGTTTGCTAAGTGAACCGCACGTCCAGGTAACACGCTGGCGCCGGACAGCAAGAAAAACGATTTTAAATGGCGCCGGACAGCAAGAAAAACGATTTTAAATTTCCATCTAGCTAATTAAACATTGTGTTTAATGGATTAATCACACTACGTTCAATGGATTAAACACTGTGATGCAACACTACAGGATTTTAATTACATTGCTCACCGCTAGCTCATCAGCTAGTGCTATGCAACACAGGAAAATAGCAAACTCACAGCTAGTGCACAAGAAAATCACCTCTAGTTCATCAGCATTCAGCACTGCTATGCAACATAAGAAAATTTAATAAACTCATAGCTAGTTCATCAGCTAGTCCTGTGATAGTGATCAATTGCAATGACTTAAGCCAAGCAACACAGTGAGTAGTGTAATGTCACTAACACTAGTCCTTCAAATGACTAGTTAAAATGGGCTCTCAATATTACTGACATCCTTGTTCACTAGTCTTCAGTACTTGATATCCTTGTTCTTCACGTGGCATCTCTGTTGGAAATAAATGAAGAAAAAAGCATGGGTCAAGAATTTACACATGATTTCTTATTACTGATACATTATGTTTATGTATTAGGATGCAAGTTGAGAAGAGGAACAAAAAAAATAAAGGGGCACCATGATAAATTATTTGCAAGTTCCAAACCGAGACATAAGAGTTGATGTATAAATACATCCTATGCTAATTTGACCACAAGAAAATACTAGCTAGCTAGATACGAAGTTACCAAGTAAGATCGATACGTAATGCCAAAAGCAAAACAAAGTAGGGCTCTCGCATAACAAAGAGGATTTCTAGATGATCTCGGATTCTCTAAATGAAAACGAGATAAGTGTAACTTATTGTGCATTTTCTTATGTAGTTAATCATTGCCAGCATAAGCTCAAGAAGCATCGGCAGCTCTGTAGTAATCCACGAGATCAAGGAGCTTCTGACTCAAAAGTTCAGTTCCATGCGTAAGCTCGGAGAATAATGATAACTAATATGCTATAATACTCTGGAAAAAAAGAAATAGATGAACATTGTAAATCTCAGACAATATCGATGAGTTATCAATCAATTATTAAATCTTCTGATGACGTGAGCTAACAGAGCTCAAAGTTCTGAAGGCCACAAACTATGAACCTGCATTTCAAATAGGGTTTTTTTCATCCATGCCATTATTAAGTTGCATATATTCAGTTTTACCATTATTAAGTGCATTTGATTTAGACTGCCATTTTTTCTGCAACAAAACCTCAGCGCTGCCATTCTCGAGCCCTTCTTCGTATTTTTAACACATACACCGACCGAATACAGAGAAATACGTATCTGACAGCCGGGCCCCACCTGTCATCCTCTCCCCATCTTCTTCTTCCTCCTCCCACCTTCTTCCTCCCTTTCTCTCTCTTCTCTTCTCTCCCCGATCTGCCCATGCTCCACCGCCGGCGCGGAGCCGCCGCCGCCGCCGGAGCACGCGCCGCCTCCACTCCGGCCGGCGAGCGTGAGCTCGAGCAGCAGGCGGCGGCGGCGCGCCCTCGAGCAGCAGGCAGCGGCCGCGCGCGCGCGAGGCGGCGGCGCGGGCGGCGGCAGCGCGCGCGAGCGACGGCGCCGGCGGCTATCCGGCGGACGACGGAGGAGGAGCTCGCGGGAGAGCGGCGGCGCGCGAGCTCGAACAGTCGGCGGCGGCGGCGGCGCGAGCGCGACCTGTGCGACAGCGGCGGCGCGAGTGCGAGCTGTGCGGCGGCGGCGGCGCGCGAGCTGCACGGCAGCAGCAGCGCGAGCTCGCCGCCGGCGGTGGCGCGAGGGTGAGTGGCGGCGTGAGCGCGAGCTGCACGACGGCGGCGGCGGCGCGAGCTCGGCGGTGGGCGCAGCACGACTGCAAGCGGCGGCGCTGGGGATGGGGAAGGTGGAGGAGGAGAGACCGGCGAGGGGCGGTGAGCTCGCGC